>VZRX01006199.1:10508-47824 GCA_013398075.1 Notiomystis cincta
CAAGGATAGCCTTTTGAAAGCCAACAGATCTATCCCCATATTAACCCGCTGTTATCGAAGCACCGCTTATCAGGGAGATTCCCCCGCCCTTTCCCGAGCATCCGCGGCTCCGGCAGGGCCATTCGGTTGCGAACGGCGCCACCTGGTGGCGGCGCGGCGGCACCGACCGCAGCGGGGCCAGCCCCGCGCTTCGCCGCCGAGCGCCACGAGCGACCGGGGCCACTCGCGTCCCGTTTGTCCCGCAGGTGTCTTACGGCAGAACACCGATCTGGTGGAGAGGAACATAAACAACAAAAAAACCCCAAAACCCAAAAAATCTCCCCCCCCTCAAAAAAGAGAAAAAAGAGCCTGGATGAATCACAACATACATCGCCCAGAAAGCACAGAGGGCTTTTCTTCGCTTTCTTTTTGCCCACATTCGTTAATTAAAATGAAATATTTTAATGTTTAGTGTATAAGCACCTGCCACAGGACGCTAAATTATGAAATGTTGGCAAGATAAGTTGGTCCACACTGCAAATGTTCAAAACTGAGACCTAAGAAGCCTGGCTGCAACACAGAAGCCAGGTGTTCAGGGCTGCTTCTCTCAATAACCTTGGAAATGCAATGGAGTGAGAGGAGCAGGGAAGTTAAAACAGATTATTCAAAGTGATGAACTGATTCTACTACTGTGCTGCTGTCACAAACGACAATTAACAACCCTGATAAATTTCCTTGTTTGGTTCTCCCACATGATAGTTGTTCTGATGTCTGCAAAAATGAGTGGGAAAAATGGCAGTATCAGCTTTAACACTACAGCCATAGTCTTTCTTAATACATCTATGTAACTTCCTAACTCCTAGATGTTGACATGTATTGCAAGTGATTGAGAAGAACTTCATACAAATGAAAAATAAGAAAAACCACACCGTACCAAACCAACTCTGGGTTGTTTTTCTTTTCTCTTTTAAAAACATTTTCTCTTTTGGCTCGTTTTTAGATTTAGCTGGAAGCCTGAGCCAGTAGCTATTAAGCAAGTGACCTGGCTGCAGAGCACCAACTAGTATTTCTAGAGACTTTCCTAAAAAGTTGTAGTAAATTCTGAAATTTTATCTCAATTTTTTTGCTCAGTTCAAACATCTAAAGCCATGGCCATACTTTTTTGGAAGGTAAAACACTAATAATTCCTTTAAAACATGATAAAAGATTTTGCAGGTTTTAAGTGCTGACAGGCTGTTGCACTTGTAGCTTCTTGCCTAGTGATAAGGCAAGTAATGTGGCCACACTGATCAACTCTCACTTGAGAAGATACTCAGATAAAAATTCTACTATTTAAACTTCTTCAGCTAGCACCTTCAAGACCATATGGTTTGTTTCATTATGTGAGCATGGCAAAAAGATCCTTAGATACCTGTCCCAGCATGGATCAATGTTTTTATTACAAATCACAACTTCTACTGATAAATGATACAGAGTTATTTTGCTACACACAAGCAATTCAGATTTAAATTAAAAGAAATGCTAGTTAAGCCTTTATTTGCCTTAGTGTAAAATATCTCATGTAAAACAGAATCTTCTGCATTGGAAGAGACCTCTAAATTCAGAGTCTGACCATTTATCCTGCAGTGCCAAGTCCCTCACTAAACCATGTCCCCAAGTGCCACATCTACACATCTTATAAATACCTTCAGAGATGGAGACTCCACACTTCCCTGGACAGCCTGATCCAGTGCTAGACAACCCTTTAGGTGATGAAAGTTTTCCTTAATATCCAATCTAAACCTCCCCGGCACAACTTTAGGTGTTTTCCTCTCACTCTATCGCTTGGTACTTTGGAAAAGAGGCCAACATCCACCTTACTACAACATCCTTTCAGGTAATTTTAGTCATGTATTCTTGAGATGAACTACCTTAGCAATGAGGAATCTTGTCCACGTTTACAGAGTATTCTCATGGAACAAGAGTTAAAAATAAGCAGAGGCTTTGGGGAGAGGAATCACAAACATATCAGTCAAGGATGCATACCCAGTTTATGACCTTCTCTGTTTTGCTCAGCTGATGAGGACTATTTGCTTGTTGCCTCCCCCGAATGCTGCTTGGGAAAATAATGACCTGTTCACATAATTTATAGTTGCTCATCACCTGCAGTGACCTGCTAGCACTCTTTGTGACCTCTGAGGTGTAGTTGTTGGTACAATCTACAGCAAGTAAGATGCAGAGCAGGTACTCTAGCGCCTAAAAAAAATCTGGCTGGAAGAAAGAATTCCAAGTACTGAAGTGTTCTAAATGAAAAGAAAGCTGGAAAGTGCCCTGTTGTTAAAACTACTGAGTTGTATTTTTCTGCTTTTCCTGGTGAGATGAACTTTTATCTTCTCTTTTGCTGTGGTCCACTTCCTACAGGATGGATGAAGGATATGCTCTTCCTTGAAAGTAGCTGACCTCTGTCCCAGGAAGGAAGCTGGCAATAAACCAAAACCTTAAGCTTTTGGGTGAGTGCTATAACCACTAATCTATTTTGGAAGGCTACAATTATAGACAGGAGGTGGGCAGCACTGTCATCACCTCCTGCTTCTGATTTTAAACCAGAAAAGTTATGACTGTATTTGGCAAAGAGTCCGATGCTATCTTTGTGCATTAGCCATATTCGGAACACGCCTCCTGGAACAGGCCCCTTGAGATTTAAGGGGTGGAGAAGAGTGTTCTAAAAGACAACTTCAGCTTAATCCCTCCAGCTCTTTCTGCATTTGGGGGAAGAACAGAAAAACTGACTCCTCCAGAGGATGATTCAGAGAACCTAAATTTAGGTACTTGCTCTGAATCACTCCCTACTTAACCTGGGGAAGCATCCTGGAGACAACTGATTCCACAGGCAAAGGTTATCCTCTGACAGTTCCTCTCTCAACATCCCCTCAATTGTCAGTACTACTCTCACTGGCTTCTCAACTCCACTACAGTTTAGGTAGGAAGTTGTTGCTTATCCTCAGATACCTGTGAGGCAGAAAGGGAGGCATGTTGAAGATGTCCAAATACCTGGTTAGGAGCTGCCTAATTTCAGAATTTCAACTGCCAAATCATTAAACAAATAAGACTGATTTTTAGAAGCTATAATCCACCAAGAGTTTCAAAAAGGGTTATTGACTTCATTGGAGTTAAGATGCAAAGCTGGCACTGGGGCAACTGTTTTAGATTTAGCATTCTGTCAAATTGCACCATGATTTTCCGAAATTTTAAATAAATTCAGGGTTATTTGTTGCTTTTTGAACAGAAGACAAAATAGTTATAAAGGAAAAAAAAGTCTTTATTACTAGATATATTCACACAACAGTTTTAAATCATAAATCAGTATATCTTGAAATTTTGGTAGCACTTTGTTGCTCTTTAAACACTCAAGACTTATCGCTTTTTCCAGGTGAATTTCCTTCTGGGTCCCTCTTGACCAGGCTTTTTTCGTTCCTTCACACGTGGGTCATCTGTCAGCAATCCAGCTACAAAACACAGAAAACACCCATTTATTTACTGCCACTAGTTAATATTACAGGTATACTACCTGTGAGCCAGTAACTTTGACTTTCACTAACAATATAATTTGTAACATCTAGAGGGCTAAAAGTTCAGAGCCACAAAACACTGAGAGGAGTCTCATCAGATCCCCAAACATTTTAACTTCTCTTTATCAACTGAACCTCACTGATATTTTCCTTTACAAACCACTAAAAAAAAAAAATCCATTGTTTTTTATCTATCCATATTCCTTAAGCCCTTAGAGCAGTGTGGTCTCCAAACTTTTCTGATCATGCAGTCCTAACAGGACTTTTGAGCATGTAACCTCAAATACATGTATTTATTAATTTTTAAATTACATACAGCACATTCTTAATGAATCCCAATGGATCAGTTGCACATTCCCCACTCTGGAGACCACTGCTTCGTAGTATATTTATATATAAGTACAAATATATTTTGTAGTTCTATATAAATGTAAGTATTAAAAGCCTATTTAAAAGCATATTGGGCAATGTCCCAAACATGTTCAGAATTATGCTGATCTCAGTACAGATACCAAACTCATTACAATGTCTATTTACAAGCGTTTTCCCAGCAAGTCTTACTTGCCAGTGCTGAAAAGGCACAGCCAAAGAAACCTGTTCCAAAGCATGAAGACAGCTTTGGTTTCATGGCTGGCAATAGAGTGAAAAAAATCAGCTGTTCTGCCACTGATACAGGCAGGTATTCTTGCTACTAGTCCAGAAAGAGCACAGTTAAAAGCTCACTGTTCATAACTCTGCATTTGCTGCAACAGTGTGGGCATGTTATCACTGAGAAGCCTCAAATCCTGCAGTTACCTAAATAAACTCTATCTTATCCTAGGTAACTTGGAAACACTCAATAATGCAAGAGAGGAAAGAGGCCCCCTCAGTTTGGCTAGTTGCATGCAGTACATTCATGCTCTTTACTCTCTCTTCAAAGCCAACCCTCCAGCGTTTGTGTTTGAGAAGAAAACCTTTTAAAACATGAACAAGAAGTGACCAGCCACGTAAAACAAACCACAATCTTGGTACCCAACAGCTCACTGATGTCTGATCCAGATTTATTTAGCAGTGAACACACATTAATGTTTTGTGATTCTATGTTGAGACCATATAAACTGGTTAATAGACCTAAAAGAGGTCATGAACAGATGGAAAAATGCTTGAGAAGTCATCCAAAATGTACACAAAGGATGCTAGGAAACAAGTGAAAACAATCTATAAATAAATGCAGATCCCTTTCATACAATATACAAGGTTTCACTGGGATTATTTACTCAAATCTGATCCTTAATGATCCTTGTATTAATTCTGTTAATTACCAGAAACACATTAAGAAACATTGAAATAATTTCAATTCCTACCTTGCCTCATGAATTCCACCTCCTTTTCTGTCACAAAACTCCTTAAGGCTTTTGCAGAGGCTAAACGTATTGCTCCAGCCTGTGCAGATCTTCCTCCACCAGACACTGTGCAAACCATATCATGTTTTCCAATTCTGCCAAGAAACTGGAAAGGGAACAACAACTGTTCCCTAAAGGGAAAAAAAAATTGAAGAAAAATGAAAAAGATTCATGTGCATAAAGCTCCATGCTATGCACATTTCTTATCATTGCATATACAAAAACATAGTTAACTTTTGGGCAGAGATCCAGAAAGGCATTCATATCTCATTCAAATCAATAGGAAATTAGCAGCTAGGAGCATATTCCAACTGCCAATGGTAAGTACTTTAAGTTCAGTTTTACAACTATTATTCCACTACTTCTCTAAGGAAGCCAAGATCCATCAGCTCCAGATACTGAAACGGAGCAACCTCTCCCTCTATTCTTGAGGTTAAAAATCATAACATAAAATAAAAATAAAAATCACATTAGGAATAGAAACTTTATGTCAGCATTATGAGAAGTCTTCTCTACACAAGACTGTGCACATCCTCCAAAATCTGAAGCTTTACATGAAGTGTCTTACCTTGTTTGCTTCCACTTTGTTACTGTATGCCAGAGTAATTACACATGTATGCAATTTGCAAATTCTTGGGAAACACATAATGTTTATTATTTATTTTTAAAATAAATTTCCAGCTCTTTCTAAGGGGACTAAAATTTGAACTGTTCAAACAGTCCATGCTCTTGGTTTTTGCATCCCTTCAGAAAAGGTGAGGCAAGAAGCAAGGCTTGCCTACCAGTAAACTTCTGAAAATTAGGAGGAAATGCAAGACTTATTTTTATAAAACAGATAGTTATACAGACTCAAGAACAGAGAATGAACAGTGTGGAACACAGCATGAACATATAATTGTATGACATTACTTTTGTTGGAATAATTTAAGTACAATAAAAAATACAGCATTTCACAGTGGTCTCACCTGTCCTGCAGCACTGGGAAGTAATGTAAAATGTCTATTCCATTCACTGTAATTTTTCCAGTCCCATTGTCATAAACTACTGTAGTAGCTCTTGCAGTTTTTCTTTTACCTGAAAGGAATTAAACCAAATCTTTTATGAGGCTTCAATTTTCTACAGAACTTCAAGTGCCCAAGTAGTTAAACAAATCTTAGCACATTCATACAGTGCCAGCTGTCTGGTTTTACAGGCTGAGGTAACAAAAAAAAAAAGCAAACAAAGAACAACTATCTTTCAATATATTTTAATCAATGTCTATTAAGTGGGGGAGAATTATGTGTTGGGAGACCAATCTCCTTCAGCACAAAGGAAGCAATCATTCTGATAAAGGAATTATGAAACAAATAAGACATTCTTCTTAATTTTGGGGGTGATGGGGCACAAACAAGACTGGTTTTGAACTTATTAAACCCGGTGGCTTTTCTTAAATCACATGGGTTGCATGCTCATCAAACTTCATTAACTACTGCTCTGAAGATACTACTGAAAACCAGTGCAAATTCAATCACGGTTTGGTGCTCTCACATCTCTTTGCTGTCATGTAATCTTGAAGACAACCCAGGAAAAGCAGAGCTCTCTAGACATTTTGCCCCTCAAATTCTCTGTGACCTCTGTTCTTATTATCATCTCCTGCCTGCTGCATAATGCCCAGCATCTCTAAGATTCCCCTTAAATGTACAGCATGAAGTGTGTGTGCAGACAATGCTTTGTCCAGAAAGTCACCAGTCTTTCCTATACACGTTGGTGCCACATTATTTTTTCTATGCAATCACTCATATCCCACACCGTATTGTTTTTCAACCCTGTGTCCCTCCGATGAAAAAATAACAGCCTGTGTTTAGAAGATACAGAGACCTTCATGGCTTTTCTCTTAACATCCCCTCCATTTTGGTAGGAATGATCAATATCCCATTATCCATCTATATCCCATAATACTTAGAAATTTCCTCTTCACATTTTCCCAGGCTGTTTGTAAATATCCAAATGCCTTGCTATTTATTCTTTGCATCTTCAAAGTTCCCCTTTGCTGGACTGCCTACAAAAGTCATGATAAAGGTTACTCAGTAGTCTAAGCATGCCAATTTTATACTAAGCAACAACACTGTTATATCCATGTAATTATTCATATGTGTTTCTGCTCCTGCAGTTCTCTACTCCTTATGTTCAGCAGACAGCCCTGGCCAAAAATGAAAGTCCTTTTGTATCCTATTATCTGTAACACAATGGGATCCTCTCTACAGAGGTACCACTGTATAGAAATACATATAAAAACAGCTGATAGGAATCTGGGCCAAAACTCTGTATTTTCTGACCAGACCATGTCTTAACTTGGTGTTCCATAACACCACTAACAGCTATACATGCAGTATACATATATATGAGCATATAAAATGAAGCAGTGACACTTTCAGCAGTGTGAAGAGGAAAAAAGTCTGCATCCTTACCAACCACCTTGAAATTATTACCTTCCCCAGTGCTGAAGGCCACTCCTCGCTCGTCATACTGCAAGGGCTCAATAACCACCTTCTGCAACTGCACAGGAATTTCTCTGGAAAACTTCTGTATATACTTCTCCTCGATGTCAGCACATGGCAATGCTGCCAATTTTTTTAAGAGCTGAATAAATCTCAAATACTGTAAGACAACAAGACTTCATTAAAGTATGCGAGTGTAATTGCATTTGCGAAAACTTTCTATTTTTATTCAATGGATCTTTCCTACTTCACTTTTATTGATGATTTCTGACAAGATGACACTTTTGCACCTACATGCTGATTTAAGAACAGCATGCAGTTGCATCATTTTCTGTGTGACTAAAGACATCCAGTTCTTTTTTCAGAAAACAGTTAAACTTTACTTCAAAGAATAACCAACTCCTTATTGTATTAGAATGAAGTTCATCTCACTTTTAAAAAGAAAACATTGGGGAAATATCTTAATTGTTTTATTATTGTTTTATTAAAATGAGAAAAGATTTCCACCTGCTTTTTAGTAAGTCAGCATATTCACTGATTTGGAAATAATTTTATTTCACTGAACTGAATCTCATAAATGATTATATTTCATAACATACACAAAAAATGCCTATCTATCTTTGGCTGCTCAAGCTGAGTTACTTTAATGTTTATGATTTCCTTTAAAACTGAACAATCAAGGCATTTAAAAATTCAAGAGATACTTGACTTAAAGGGCAACCTCTTGAAATAAATTATCCTTCGCTACTGTGTGGTTCTCCTTCCCCCTTATACCTCCCTCCAAAGTTCTTCAACATGTGATTAAAGAGTACACACCACTGTGTTAACCCATTTGTGCCAAAAGCTGGGATGTCCTGTTACCAAGTGTTACTGGCAGGAGCAGCAGACAGCTGTCACCTGATATAAAGGTATCATACCACCAAAAATGAATTTTTCATATAGATATCATCACCTGAATTTTGAAGGTTTTTTTTTACTTACATGTAGTTATTGCAAGTATTTGCAAGTATTTGTTCTTCTATCTGTTTACCAGAGTCTTCTCTAGCAAAAAAATACTACTTTTCTTGTAAGTTAATAGTAGTCCCTGGAACTCTGACATCACTTGAAAACTACTTCTACCTAGTGATACAACACAGACATGTGGTAAAGCCTTTGAAGAGCAGAAATATGAAACTACAAAAATGTAGAAATTATAGAGACTACAGAAGTAGAAAGCTTCCAACAGTTTTCACTTGGGGAGTGGAAAGGGAAAAAAATCAACAGCTCTGATTTTGTTTAATAATATAAACATCACTGAAAATTTTGTTTCAGTAAGGTAAAGATTTGAGCAAGTGAGACTGGCAGCTTATACCGAGACATTTCAAATATATTTAAACAATGTTCTTTACTATAGGCTGAGGCTTTGTGGTCTCACATGGGAAAGGTCAGTATGTAGAAGGGTTTGGTGTAGGTTTTTGGTTGGTTGGGATTAAGTTTATTGCAATGTACTAAAACCAAGCAGTGAAGAACACTAAACTGTGTACAAGCAGGTCTGGCACTTGGAGAGGAAAACTGGCCATTCCAAATGCAGGAGCTACTGAAAACACTGAGGTCTTAATGGCTTCTACTGTGAGCAAGAGAAAGTCTCCTGGGTATTACCAGGATGGAGAATTTACAACAACCACTTCTAACTTATGCTTATGGACCACAATCTGTTCAAGACCTCTTCACATCCCCCCACAGTCAAGGAAGCCATCACATGCCACTGTTCCAGATGACAACTGAGCAAAGGCCATGTTTGCTGCTGTTATGCTATTTTTGCAAAGCTGTTTTCCACAAGACAGACAAGATTGAAGAACACTGCTTCTAGGTGAGAAAACACTTGGGATGTTCAGACAAATAGAGTTACACTCTCTGGTACTGTCATATTCAAGCTGCCAAAAGCTGGCCACATAGGCTGAACCTGCTGTTACAAAATTTAATGCTCTTCAAGGGACTGTAGGGAAAAGCTCTGACTGAGAAAGAAGTGTATGACTATTAGGATGAATAGTCTTATCCCCAAAGAGAGGTGTAAAGGACAACTCCAAACCTAGAGAATGATACAGTTTGCAGATAAACTGAGGAAACTGCAAAATCTCCTCTCTCCCACCATATTCTTATCAAGGAAAATGTAACAGGAGATACCTGTATCAAACCACAGGTCTGTACAGCTTTCTATCTTGTTTCTGATATTTGATTGTGCAGCCAATCACTAAGAAAAAGGACTCCTTATTTCTAATAAGCCCTCTGTGATTTTTCTATCATTACCATGTCATCCTTTACATTAAATAACTTAACTCTGTGCAGGTTTACTATTGTATAAATCCATCACGTTTCCCCATCTTGAATATTTATCCCTTCTCTACAATTAGGAACAGAGGTTCTAGCCCTGTCCATTTTTCATGTGTAACTACAAAATGACTATTTCTTTCTATAATAAATTGTTATTATACCCCATTCCTGACCACAAGGAACAAGTGCTCTAGGTCTCATAACATTACCAGGAGAAAAACTAAATTATGTTAGTAACAATGGAAAGTTCTTAAGAGTTCTGTATTGCGCTAGATAAAAAAGTATCAACACAAGTCTCTGCAAAACATGAATGTGACAGTGCTGTGAACATATATAGACTTCATCAGAAGACAGAAAACTCTTTTGAAGAGTCTGCATAATACCTTTCCAGAATCCAAAAATGCACCCAGAGTCCACATTTTTAAGACACAAGCCTCCTTAAGATTTAAAAGATTAATTACTTACATCATCATCTGACAGTTTTTCTAACAACATTTCTTCCAATTCAATCTTAGTCAGCCATCTGCTGCCAGCCAGGTTTCTGTTTAAAATATCACATATATTCTTCCTTTAATTAACCATGCAATTAGAGTTACATCACAAAAGACCACACGTACAGTCAGTCTTTGTTCAGAAATACATTTTCCATTACAAATGAATGCAGATCACATTCCTATAGTAAACATGTGAAGGCCTACGTTGATTTTAAAAGATCTATCTTTTGAAAGGTATGGTAACTTCATGTATTGAATTAATCACATGAACATTCTAAGTATCAGCTATGCATTATTCATATTATGGAAGTCTGAGATTGAATTAGAGTAATAATGTAATAGGAAGTGATCTTCCCCTCAACTTAGGACTTACTTTTAAAAGCCTGCTGCCAGGAAAAATTTGGTTTACTAGCAGCAAAGAGCAAAATCAAAGGCAGAATGCTAAAATCAAATTCTTTTGCTGCTGGTCTTTACTTTTCTGATCAATATAAAGAACTGCACTAGCAGTTAGCATAGTCAAAGTATTAATGTAGCAGTGACACCCTGCATTCTATCTACTGTGTAATCCTGAGCTGCTCAGCACACAAACTGCACTGATGATAGCAAAAGCAGAAATTTCTAAGAAAACATCCTCATACAGAGATGCTAACACAAAGGAAAACCACTGCTTGAAGTAAATCTTTGAAATATGTATGATATGAAGTGACCAACCAAACAGCCACAAATATACATACCAACATTATCAGGTAAATTTAAGGCAAAGATGATAGCTTCTTAACTCCTCAGGATTTTTTAGAAACAGTGTTTTCAGCAGCATTAAGGAAGCTGTGATTCAGTAAAACACCCTTCTGACAGTGTTTTTAAGGAGTACTACTTCTCAAGCATGTATTTTAATGCTTTTCTGAGTCAGGATATGAGAAATGATTATTTAGAAAGAATGCAGATTTCAACAATGATTTTAAAATGCTTCCAATCCTGACACACTCAAGTATATACTTATATTTACATATTGTTTCTTGCTACTTCCAGTGAAGCTGGATAAAATTTCTCACATGTAAAAACCTATAAACTAGTTCAGATCAGGTCCTAATCCTACAGTTAATATTACAGAATGCATTCACAATAGATTATTTTCTGGGAAAAAAATCCCAAACTAAACCCCAACAAACCCCATGCAACTCCCACCAAAAAACCAGCCCTTCTCACTGACCCTCTACCTACACTTAGGAGATAAATTATCCTCTCCAGACTAACCTCAGAGGAAGTACCATATCCAGTGTGGAAAGTAAGTCTCAAAAATCCTTTAAATTCTCTGAGCTTTACAAACCTAACAGGGAAAAAACCTTTCATCTCTGACTAGCTTTAGGTCATTTTTCACATCAGTAAATCCACTGGCTGAGCTCTGTAAGGAGTCAGGTTATTTTTCAGCAGCAGACACGAAGAAACTAAATTCATTTATTCTCTTGTCTGCTCAGAACCTAACACATATCTATAATAATACATTCTGTGGGTCACAGGATGCTATTTATATCATGAAGAAACATGAACTTCTGTTATTTAAGAAATTGAAATAATCTCAGAAAATTAATCCTTTCTCTTCCTAACATAAATAACAAATGGCTGAAATGAAGAAGTGACAAACCAACACAATGTGCTCCTGGAGCAATGCATAAATCTGGCTAGAAAATACACAGCAAGAACAAAGATAGAAACAACCTGGGACTGGGAAAAAAGTAACTATACAGAAAAGCAGTAAATGCCAAAACCAAAACTTCCTAGCTGTATCCATTTCTTTTAAACACTTGCTTAACTTAATCTTCCAATATAAAATCCTTGCAAGAAATCTCAAAATAAAAAAATTCAAGAGTAGAGTCTCAAAGGAGCAAACAGCACTTAAAAGCATATCCTGACTCTATGCACTAAGAAACCAACAACTGTGGATCTCCCATAGCTTCTGGCTGACATGGATCTTTTCTGTCCAGTGGCTAACTAGCTGAAGAGCTTGCTGTGCATAACAGAGAAGTTAAACAGAAAAAAAAAGAGAAACTAAATTCAGTTACTAATAGTGGTGATAATTAAAGAAATCCAGCCAAATGAGCTTTTCTAAAATTACTAGGTTTTGATGATTTCTGTTCAAAGCCATTAGAAGTAAAAGAGTGAAATTAAGTATTTTGAGACTCTTCAATTTAAATATTGGTAAGTTAGAATCTTCAAGAACTGTAATTAAAGACCATTAAAGAGCTCAGCCTTAGGTCTTAGAATTTTTTCAACAGAAACAATGTAGTTGGTACTTTAAGAGTCCTTGTTTTCTTATAAAAAGTTTACCTTCTTTTTCCAAAATGCTTTAATGAAAGAAATAATTAGAAAAATTCATACAGAATATATGTTTTATAGATAAATATATATAAAACATTCACAAATATGAATATGTATATATATGTTTCATACAGAGACACAGAATTCTGGATATTTTCTGTTTATTTTCAAATCACATTTCAGAAGTTTTATAAAGCAAAGAATATTGAAAAGAGCAGAGAGAGATTAAAAAGTAAGAGAAACAGATGGGGTTTCTCTACTCTAACAATGAGAAGTGAGTGCTCCACACATATCTGTTAAAACTTTTCAACATGAAATTAACATACAAATATTACACAAGGAAATAGAGCCTTGAAGTCTATGAAAATGTGTTTGTGGAATACAAGGCAGGTAGGGTGAGGAATTACCAGAAGTGCCAAAACAGGATATGAAAGCACATTAAGAAAACTACTATCAATATTCATTCTAATTGGAAGCTTACCTTTTTTCCTTCTGAAGAGGAAGGTCTTCAGCCATCAGTTGGTCTTGATGTTTTTGAACATTCAGCAATTTTTCATATGTTTCCTTAAAAGTATATGGAAGAAGTGTTTAAATTTTTTTTTTTTATGTAATACTTAAATTTTGCTCCTTAAAACATATGTTTTTGTGGTTTTAGTCTTCAAACATTTAAAATACAGAGGTCAGAAAACAAGGAGAGCTCTGACAAAAAAAAAAAAAATTCATGTGCAGTTCTAAATAATTGATTTTGAATTCTGCAACAGTGTTTTTTGCCTTCTTACATATCCTTGTAAAAAAAAAAAAAAGCTCTTAACTGTATACAGAAAGACAACTACATTTGTATAATGAATGCAGTTCCAAAACTTACTGCACAATAATTTCATCAGTGCATTTACATTTTGGGTTGACTTCTTCAAAATACTGACACAGTTTAAGACTTATTTAATTTCCTTTAGTTAGGATTTTTGTGCATGTAGAAGTGTCTGTATCAGTCAGAACTTCTTACCCTTGCATGTCTACATGGACACAAAATTGCACATTTATCACAGACAGAATTTCTGTTCTTTCAACTGTACAGATGTACATACTCAGAATTTTCAGTATTTTTAAATAGTTTTCTCAATATTTTTCTTAGCTATGTTATTATTTTCAAACAATGCTGTGACAGTGATTTAGTACTTCAGGAAAAAAGAAAAAAAGGGAAAATATTCAAAAAAGTCATAGTAAAAATATTACAGAAGAAACACATTTTAAATAAAGTATTTTTAGGTTTGTTTTTTTTTTCAGTTCAGAAACTTATGGAGACCACTTGTAATAAACTATAACATCTAATACTCTGAATTACAACAGTGATTCAAATGCAAAGTTACTTAAAGGGGTATTTGGAGAAATAACTATAAATTATATTGAAACAACAGGACAGTTATACTACAACCAAGTACTTACATGCCAAATAATTTACTTTCATTTATGAGTGAAATAGAAAGCTTATAGTTTCCTATCCTGTACTAATATGAATTTTAGCAAATTCTAGAGAGAAACAACAGTGTAAGAATTAGCGGGGACAAGAGACAAAGTTTGGGTTTTTTTAAAAATTTTTGTTATTTACAAAAAAAACAGTAAAGGAAGAAACGTGAGACAGCTCTGTATTGTCAGATATTGACTACTGAAATACTAGTTCTTACCATAAAACTGGGATTTATAACATGAGTCAGTGAAATTTCTGCAACAGAAAAAATAACCCCAGAATAGAAGCCCTGGCTTAGTTATAAACACCTACTGTTCAAGCTGATTTTTTCACTAATATAAAATACACCTGCACATACACTAAAAATATTTGTACTTAAAATGTATGAAGAAAGAACAGATTGTTTTCTGAGCTCCACTCAAAGCACTTAAATAGGAACAATTCACTGAAGCCTCTGACACAGGTCACTGATGACATTTTTAATCGTACAGTGAAACAAAATATTTTTAAAATAATTCCACAGTTAAAAATCTTGAAGTAAAAAATCATTCACTTTTGAGACAGTTTGAGAATTCATATATTATAGTAGTAAGCCTTTCAGAAATATTTTATTTTTCATGAGATAATTGTATCAGATAGGAACTAGGAAAAATTTTCAACTTAAAGTTTATTTATCTGCAAACACAGGCAACATTACCTAAAAGAGCAGAAATCCTATTTTCAAGTATTTCCAAACCTCACAAATATAATCATAGACTTTTAAGAAAACAGGATATGGTATCACTGCTGTGGGCAAGGTTTATGTCACATCACTCTAGTAATCTTAACAGCTCCATTCAGAGCTGACTATTAGGCTTCAAAAATTATTGCCTATACATTACAAGCACAGACACAGTTTGGGTTAGAGAGCATGAGGTGTGCCTGCACCAAACAATTTTTAGGTATCTGTAGTTAAAACATGGAAAAGAAGGAGTATGGAAGCTTCTGCTTGGGACTGTAGAGCGAGGGAAGAGAAGGGAAAGGAGGGCTGTGACTGTCCCTCAGCAAGCTGGGGAGAGCTCAGCTGGAACAGTCTTGGAGATTGATTCTGATGAGCTCTCTGAGTTCCTGCACTTGGAAAAAGTCAAACCAGGCACTAAGATGATATTTTGGTGTCAGATGCTTAGAAGAGGTACTGGGTTATTATGTTTTACAAATGTGTAAGGAGGTTTTTCACCTTACTGCCACTCTTGACTTACCTCCTGCCTTCAAAAGACAGAGGGTGTCACCATCCTACCTGCAAAAGCAGTCTCCTGTCTGCCTCCTCACAAACACTCATCCTTCTCCAATATATGCTGGCATATATATTTATTTATTGGTATNTAAGGAGGTTTTTCACCTTACTGCCACTCTTGACTTACCTCCTGCCTTCAAAAGACAGAGGGTGTCACCATCCTACCTGCAAAAGCAGTCTCCTGTCTGCCTCCTCACAAACACTCATCCTTCTCCAATATATGCTGGCATATATATTTATTTATTGGTATGGTCAGCAAAAAACACACAAACAGGAGCTCAACACTGCTACAACAGTTCCTTAAAAAAGGACACAGGGAGGTAATCACAGCAGTCACCTTCAGACAGACTGACTACAGTCAGAATTGCTTCCAAACAGCAACTGAAGTATTTTCAGGTAAAATGACACAAGTTAAAAGACTAAAGGATTTTGTCATATTTGGAAACTATTGATTAACACAGGCAAATAAAACGAGACATGGGTTACCATCCACCACTTTTTAGGCTCAGAAATTAATTGTCAGTTACAATGACAAAAGGCTTTAGAACAGCTGCAACAATAAGATTTTCCTGAGGACCTCCCCTAGGTAATTCCAAAGAACACCAACACTCCACAGCCCGTTTAAGTTCTAAGAACATGCACTTTTAAGAATTAAAACAATCTCTTTAAACTGTTCTGGTTAAATTACAGCAATCATGTCTATTCAGACAAAGAACCCTTTACATTGGAGATGAAGTTAAACAACATTGAAAAGTAGCATTTTAAAGTAATTTCAAGTGTAAGAGAAACGTTAAATATAATTTCCTACGTATTTCTGGCAATGAAAGTGGACTTGCAACTCTTTTAAAATTTTGGTCTGAAGTACTAAAAAAAAAAATTGATGCATGTATCTAATCTCTGTATAGAGATGAAGCCAACAGACTGAAAGAACCACTCACGTGTGAAGTAAAGTATGTGGATGAGCCTTTGCAAAATCAGGAATCACACGTAATGCCCAATAATTTATCTGACAAATCTTCACTCCCCAACGGCTAAAGAAAGCTTCTGAAGACACACTTGCTTTTTCAAAGCTGGCAGGTGAAGATTTTACTAATCACTTGAGGATTCAATAGTCCAATTCATGACTGTACACATCTGTGTGTCTTGTAAACTCAGCTATTACACAATCAAAATAGCTGATTTTACAAGATTGACTATGTACTGAAATGCTTCCATTTCTAATAGAGAGATCAAATTTCAGATCTCTACAAGGACACTTAAAATAATAAAAAATTATTTTACTCTGCATTAAAAGAAATAGGGAAGAAATCGGCAAGTGAAACCCTAAAAGAGATTTTTATGGAGAAAAAAAATCTATTAACATGATGGTTAAGATATGCTGCAGAGCCCACATTTTACCTCAGTTTGCACTTTACTTTGTTTCTTGTATTTTGAGTTCAGCATACACTTTGAAGGGTTTTAAGTTTTGGTGTATTTTTGAGAGTTAAAATGCTCAGTTGTTAGAGCATTTAACCTCAGTCTACAAGCCCTGATATTTCTAAAAAACATACAAGAAGCATGATTATATGGGATTACTATTTTCCTATACACAATGATATAAGATACCACTTTTTCTTGCTCTGCACATTACAAAAATGGTATTATTCTAAAAAACTTTTATGCTAAATGATGATCAAATGCACTACCAAACATTTGTGAAATGGTGTTTCATGCAACATTCTTTTATCAGAATGTGTATCAGAATAAAAATAAATTGTCCTTTTCCCTACAGCTAAACTTTAGTCAACAAGGAGAACAAAGAAAATAATGCATATAACAAATATCCTATCTGATAGTTCATTTCATATTGAAAGCCAAACATGTATACTGCCATTTAGAATAAATATAAAGATAGTTTCTTTTTGGTAAGTAAATAATATTATTTATTAGCACTAACTAAACAATAGTGCTATACCCAGTTATATAACTAACAAGTAATAAAATTCAAGTTCCATGTGAGCCTATATAGTATTTGATGGCATACAAGTTTAAGCTAAGTAATATATTTATCCTGTTTATTAGATTTAATGTAGCAATTTAAAAGATATCCTCAAATGGGATTGATTACTTACACTAGGCTGTATTAACATACAACTGTTTTCTGGACAAATTAATTAGCTTTGAGACTTAAGAATACATTTTGTTAAACACACATTATTTTAATAAGTGGTTAAAACAATGTTGGGAATTTCATGCAGATTTTGGCTTTCATTTGGCCAACTTCAAAAACCCCTGTTAAATCTCACTTAATGGATTTACATTTATAGAAGCCTATTTAATGAAAAAATATTCAGAAACAGTTGAAGAACACTCAAGTATCCTATACTAATGAAAAATGCATTTGTCAAGGCCATTTGTTTGAAGGTAGCTGTCACACTCCTAGAAACAAAACGCACGCTACACCTTCAGAGATTTCCAAGGCAAGCTTGCATACTCTAACTGCTAGGAAGAGCTAAAAATAAACTTGTGCTCCTTGTAAAATTTGTAATTTCTTCATTATGATGGAATGCAACAAAACATCTTGCCCTTGGGTTGCTCTGTTTCAGCCAAAACAAATGCAAATGGCTTGTCAGATGACAGCTGTTTGATAAGGCTCCTCTACAAGACCTGCATGCTTTACTTTTTTCCGTGAAACTTGGGATGAAAGGCAGAAGGCAGGAAGAGAATTAATGTAGCATACAGTCTAAAGGCAATGCTACAACCGTGATTAAGTAGAAAAGTTAAAAGGCACAGATTTTCCACAGCCTTGCTGCATGCAACCCATCCGTGTAACAAGTTGACAGGCCTAGCGCGTCAGCTCCATCATCCTCTCCGACAGCTAAAACGCAGCATTGCATCCCTTTTCAGAGGAAATTTGCGTCTGCACCATGAAGCGTTGTACATTATTTCTTAGCACTGCAGGGGGCTCAAGTCCATATGGAACCTTCACAAATATTACCACAGATCAAACCAGCGGCGTTTCGAGGCAGATTTGACATACCTATTTAAATGAACAGCAGGGGTCCTCGGGCTGCCTCGGGCTGTGCAGGAGAAAACCTCTGTGGAAAGCCTATGCTGCAGCTCCATTACTCAGCAAAGACACTCTCTACATTTATCATTCATTTCATTTCTGCCAGGGCAAGAAGCTCATTTGCCCAAGGTCAACCAAAAAAAAAAAAGAAAAAAAAAAAAAAAGGGGGGGGGTTTTTTGTTCTCCCAAAGAAATAAACGCACCTGACAAGAGGGGATTTTGTCCTTTGGGTACAGAGAACGCAAATAAATATCAGATCATTCTAATAAAAACACAGCAAAGCTGTGCGCTGAATTTGTGACCATAAAGTTTGTTTTGCTGAGAACTGACTAACCACAGAACTAACTTCTTAAGACTATCTAATGAGGAAACAAAATCTGACATGAATATCCAATTAAATATTTCTGTGTTATTACATTATACATTATTAATGTTTTTGTCTCCTATAAGTACACGTAAGAAACATGAGTGTCTTTCCATAGACTCTTGTAAAGATGCAGATAATGCTTGTGCTGCTGATGGTCACAGATATGAAAGGTCTGTTCATAACCCATGTCAAGACTCAGGGTCTAGTGGTGTTCTATTAGACACAGCTTTTTTCATAAAGGTAAAAGATGCAGATCCTTTACTCCTGGAACCATATTAATCAGAAAAAGCCTTAAGTTTGCATGAATGGAACCATCTTAGAAAAATCAATTAAGCAGTTTAAATGCAAATTTTCTTCACACTAAATGTCAGCACAAATAACATTTCCTATAGCTTTGCCCTTCACAGAGGAAAAAAACCAAACTATTTTTAATTCTACATTGAACTTTGCTAGAACTAGCCATTTTTGTTATACATGCATTCTCCACTACTAATCTTTTGCCACCAACTACATACAGCCTACAAGAAAGTGTTCAGCCTATTCAAAACCAGTGTGTAGCCAAAACTGTAAAATGAACCAAAAATCAAAGGAAGAACTATTATGTAGTGTGTTCTCTTAAATGTGACATAAAAATGCTCATAATAATGAATATTGTGACACAAAAATATACATTGCATGTAGCTTCAGTGGTGATATTATGGCCTACTGTGAAAACATAACTAAACTCAGGAGCTCCTGAGTGGCACCTCTAGAACAACATGCACTTGACTGGGAGCTGACATTATTTATTACAGAGAACATACTTACATGCATTAATGAATAATATGCCTGCTTGCCAGTATAAAAGAGGAAGTGAAATGGTCGGCCATCTTCTCCCCACTGGATTTCTAATGAAAGGCAAGATCAGACAAGAAAGCAATATATGATCACTAAAACAAAAAAAAGTCTCTTGTATTTAACTGCAGTTATAAACCTCTTTCATAATAAACATTATAACTCTAAATATCATTTTACATAAGGAAATCCCTTGTGTACAACTCTAAAAAACTGTATAGGTGGTATTACAAATAGAAATATACATTTTAGAGTAAAAAGATGTATGAAGTAAGAGACAACTAAAATTTACATTGAAAAGTGAAAGATGAAAGAAAGATTAGCAGCTCTGGAAAAAACAGTGCTAAAAAAAAGAAGGTTTTTATTAGCATAATACACCTAAGCTAAATTAAGCATGTGTACAATTGTCTTTTGTGGGCAACAACCATATTCATAACTTGGATGTTTTTAGAACTTGTTTGTGTTATTACATTTGGAATATTTAAATACAAAGACCTATCCTATAGTTCACATAATTAGTTCGGCAAGAAAACAAATGTTTAATTTATTTCAGCACATCCAGTATATTTTATGCATTACAAAATGTTAAAGGCAAATAAATTTCAACTTCAGAGGAAAAAAAAAGGCAAACTTAGATAACATAACAAAGATCTCTTTCCAATAAAGAAAAATTACAAAAATAAAAAACCTGAGAGCTTTTTACAAATTGAACTGTAGAGAAAGTCACAGCTATTTTATCCAGTGAATTTAATTAAAGCTATCTATAAACTAAAGGCAAAGATAAGACTCCAAAAACCGTCTGATAAGCACAATATATATTGGATTGGAACATCAAGATATAATACAGCAGAAGTTGAATGTAAAGATTCAAAACTTAGCAGAAAAGAAAGAATACAGGGGCTTTTCTCCACATATACTACTACTAGTGGACTGTGTGATTTTCCATGTATGCAGTTGTGAAAACGTATTTTGTTGAAAAAACTGTTTTGGAAACCTTCTAAAGTATAAATTTAAGATTTTGTACTTCAAAGTTATCAAAGACTCAATACACAGACAAGACAAAGCTGCCTTAAGAGATACTTATTGCAAGTGTTATTTTTAGAGGTAAATACAAAACTACACATTTATACTAATTTGCTTTTACAGTCCTCAGGATATAGCTAGCATTTCAAAGAATTCTTTAGTCCTGAAAGCATATAGAATAGTAGCTTAGTTCTTCCATAAAACAGCCCTTGGATTTTAAAATTGCTTAATGATTAACTCTCTCCTACCCTTTTACTTTTTACTTTTTTACTTCACAATACAGGGAAGTTAAAAAATAAGACACAATACCATTTGAAGGCTGAAATTCCAAAATTTCAGACAGTTTAGACAGCTTTCCAAAGACACAAAATCCCCCCAAAAAACAAGTAGCAATTACTCCAGCAGCAGGAAAAAGGAGGGGAAATTGTACAATTTTAATGATAATCAGAAGTGTACATCTGGGACTTGATAGCTCAGTGAATGTAAAATTTCACATCCAGGCTACTAGTTCATGCCAAATGCTAGTCCAAAATGCACAACAGGTTTTGACCTTATCTTTTAAATGTTCTACGTAAAATTAAATTGTCTATTTTAGTGAACTGACCAACATACTGGCATATTACTAATGTCTGGAATTTTATATGGTGTCTCAGGAGCAAGACCAAAGACAATATGGACAGACATGCAGAGTTAGGACTTTAAGGTCAAAGAACTGATTAGGAGAGTTTCCACTCCGCCTACTATTTCAACAAATTCAAAACTGTAATTTCTAAGCTTCTAGAGCAACAAAGTTCCAAAGAAAACTTTTGGTTTAAAATAGTATTAAGGAATATTTTATGGAGGTGATAGACAGCTCTGACAAAAAGCTACTGAATTTAACAGAAGGTTTTCCCATGACTTCGAGAGATTCTACACATCATTTTACTTATTGCTTATTTTTAAACAATGAAAAACATTTATCTTAGTCAGTTAATGCAGCTTCTCAGAAGATTAGTATTATTCTGGAATAGACCAATAATTTTTATCCTAAACCACAAGAACCAGAATAGACTTTTACTGCTCATGTCTTAGCAGCCATTAGGAACATAGGAAAAAGAGCCAATCCATAAAAAAAGAAAATCTACATACGCAACACTTCTAATACTTAGAAATAATAAAATAAATATCTAAGAACACTTACTTCTCTGCTCTGGAAAAACTTCAGTAGGATGCTGTAAATAAATAAACAAATATCAGCAAAAGGAGAAAGTTTCTCAAAATTTCATGCTACAGTTATTCAGAAATGTAACAAGAAATCCTACCTTCATCATAGGTCTGGCTTGTTTGTCGAATAAGCCAGAAGGAAAGAGATAGGCAATAGCTCTCTGAAAACAAGAAGAAAGATCTTGTATGTGACTTTTTTTTCTCACAAAAGCATCATCAAAACATTTCTTAAGTGCTTTCTTATGAAAAAAAAAATATTGTAACTTTTGTACAGTTGGTAATCAAATCAGTAAGAGAATATGACACATATGTGATATGCTGAAAAGAAAAGCAGATAATTTCCTCTGGAATCCTCAGGAAAAGTAAAACCTCATTCTGAAGGCTGTACTCTACTGCATCAGAATGAGTGAACTTTCTTCTGCCAAATTTAGTTTTTATAGAATGCATTTATCATAACTTGCCAGAACTACTCAAGTGCAAAGACCACCTTTATTATACACAGTGATTTTCCAGTAAAATTTCAAGTGCTCTGACTTCTAGAGGAAATCACAACACTTATCTATTTATCTTTCTGAAAATATCAGTGCTTGCTAACAGTGTCTACTGACAGACTAAGCATAAAAATTTTATTTAAGACAACAGGAAAAAGCCAAATTTTAAATATTTGGAATCCCATTTTCTATAATTTCCAGACACAATTTCCTCAAGTCTAAAAAGCCATGTTTCTTGTGGCAATAATAGATATTTTACATAGCCTAAATAAGCATTTCATTGATGACTGCATTTGGAAACAACTGTGAATCACTAAAATCTTTGCTGAATTTGAACTAACTGCTCAGAGAAGAAAGACTCAAGTGACATCTTTTTTTTTCCTTAGATACCTGAAGGTTTGCTAGAACACTTTAGAAAAACATATGACATCATTACACACCCATTTGTTTACTGTTTTCACTAAGTACAAGGTACGTACTTTACTTAACCAATACTTACCAGTATTTAGGTGATACATAAAACAAGCATTATTTGCCTCCAACAAATGAGGTTAGTGCACCAATATTCCAAATAATTCTGGCAAAATGTAAGGCAAAGCACCTTACAAAATTAAGCTCTGTGACACACATTTGCGTTCAACATCATCTTACTCTCCTTCTTCAATGTAACTAAACCATAATTTAATAATGCAAAAACATGCATTTGTCAGAGTTGTTTATTATCATTTGGTTTTAAAAACAAACCAGAAAAAGCTAGCCACCAAAAGCCCCCAGATGTAGGAGTCTGGCAAGTGTAGCCAACTTCAGACAGTGGGTAGTAGAGCTTCAGACAGAAATATCGTGCTTGTACAGTAAAATGGACCAACCAAATAAACCCTTCTGGCAGTGGTCTCATTTATATTTCCATTAGACAGTACAGAAAAGTGGAATTACAATAAAATCTGAGTTTAAAATCTTCTCTCAAGAAGAATGGTTCTTTGTTAGTTAGGCTACCTTAGGGCTATTACTCGCTGATAATTTTTTCCATAGACTTGGAGTGGTTTGTCAGTGCTTCAACAGATTTAATATGCATGGAGTGTAAAAAGACCTAACCTATTACTTTCATTAATCCCCTACTGGCATTCTGAACAGAAATTTTCAGAATTCTGAAGCAAACAAAAGGCTTAACTTGATTTTATAAAATGGTAATTTTGTTTCTCTTTGTGACTACTGTATTCCCATTTGTTAGTCAATGGGCATTTTATGCATACACACAGTAGGTGAACACCTATTTATGAACAAATGGGGATTAATTATGATGACAAGAGAGAAATCTGCTGTGAGTCAAATGATGTTAAACCAACACCTTATATAATATATGAAAAGAAATTATTACAGGATCCTGAGACTGACTGTGTGTGTACTTAAGACATAATCTTTATACAAGCATTTCCAGAATCTCAGCCAAAACAGTTTCTGTAAGTAACTATGACACCTTACTTAATGCCAAATATAACAATTTAACATTTACAGTGAAAAAAGTAGCTGCCACCTGAGACCTTCTACTCCTTGGAAAGTTTATTTTATTGCTAAGTGTATACTCATGTCTTTCACACTACAGCATGAACACATCCTGTATTAAGAAATCCTAACATCTACCCTCAGATGTCCACACAATAACTAACCAAAGAAGAATGGCTCATTTCATAAGCTTATTTTTTGTTGTTACAAAATAGAAATAAATAGTCTTCCTAACTTCTCTCTTTTTATGGAAGTGTAATCAAGGATGAACTATCCTGGAATGCAACAGACTCCAGTTCAACTTTATTCAGAAGCTGCTTCTTAATTTTACACTGCTGGGTCCTCAGGCTGTACTTTTACCAACTACATAAAAAGTCAGCCTGCCCCTTGGGAACTTCATCTACAGAAGCTGATTTTGTCTATGCAAGCATTTCATTTTTGTAAAAAAGAAATATTTTTTAAAAGCCCTGTACTAGCAATATAAAAAGACAGTGGATCAATCTGTGGAATTACAGAAGAATTAGTCTCTCCAAACTGCAGCTGAAGCACATAACCATGAAATTATTTTCCTGAAATATTTTTTAAATGTCTTTAAATATGGAACACAGGTTTCCTTTCAGGAATCTCCAGGTCTCAAACCAAAATTCCACAGAGAATTAACTGCACATGTTGCATTTTCCTGAACAGAAAAAGCAGGTGAATGTCCCTCTTAAAACTTTATACTCAAGGTGTAAATGCTAGCAGTAAAGTTCCCAAGAAACCGTTCAGATTTAACAGCAGTTTCCCATTCCAGAAGTGGTTTTCACCTCAAGGGTCCTGGCCCATACCCTTTTTTAAAGTTCTTGTTTGGACTTGAACTCCAGATTAAAGAAACTGTTGTGCTGAATATGAAGAACTACTTTCTCAATCTCGTCATGTCAGCTATATAAAATACATTCACCCAACTCCAGACTTCACAAGTTCTGGGTTGCTATTTCACATTCCATTTGTTAAATCACACTGTTGCCATTGTCTTGGAAATAAACCACAACTTTCTAAAAATTAATCATCCACAATTATTTTCAACAGAATCACAATTAAAAATCCTGGTACCTAAAAACACAACAGTGTTTCCAAAAATAATCACATAAATTACTTGCAAAAGGTGGAATGGGTACAGTCCGCTTCTGCCATGAGTTAATTAAAAAAATTTAATCTGTCTTTTAAGGATTTGGAAGTCTTTGTTTTTAAATTTCACTGTTGATCCACACAGAGAAAAAGAAAATACCCAGCAGTCACACTTTCAAAACAGCAGATCATAATAAACATATGTTAGTAAAAAGATAGTTTATATCTGACATTTCTTAAACTGCACAGTTGGTAAAGTTAATTTTCCTGTACCAAATTAAAAGAAATCCTGTTATATCATCACTTGTTGAGGGACCAGAAGCATCAATATACTGCCCACAGGACCCAAATGTCTTTCACTTGCAGCTTTAAGTTTGAATTCAAGCCAGTTGGAATAATGAGTACAACCTTGCATCCCTATTAAGAAAAAATTAAACGAAACCAGAGAAACCCAAAAAATCTACCTGGCAGTCCTTCAAACATGCAAACCAATTCATTAAATAATCTGTCCAGCACTGCATGTGGTATGTTGTACAAATTCAGTGTACCTGCCAACCTGCCACACCCTCACCTTTCCTCTACCCTGTGGATGTTGCACATCCTGACTTCTGATCCTCCTTCCCTGCCTATCACCTCCCTAGGTGCCAAGTTTCCTTTCCTCACTTTCTCACATGTCAGAGACCAACTCTGGGTCAAACAAGTTCAACTG
Source organism: Notiomystis cincta (assembly GCA_013398075.1). NCBI lineage: Eukaryota > Metazoa > Chordata > Aves > Passeriformes > Notiomystidae > Notiomystis > Notiomystis cincta. The sequence continues at coordinate 36,036 of VZRX01006199.1, forward strand.
GGTCAGTAAGAGTTACTTTTTCTTCTGCCTTTTTTCTCTAATGTCTTGAGAAATGAAAAATTCAATACTTTAATTCAAATAGAGTTGACTGAGTCATATTGGGATAGGAGACTTCAACAGTTCAGTTGCTCAATTGATCTTGCCCAAGTGTCTTTCCACATTTTTATTGAAGCTCAAACACAGAACATTCCGCTAATTCCCATTGCTCAAAACATGTGCAGAGGCAGTTATCTAAGTAACATCCAGTGAGGAAAGGTATTTTAGGGAAAAGGAAAGAAGAAAGAAAAAAAAAATGTAAAAACCCACACAAACACCATCTCTACCCCGGGGCTCCTTTGCAGCAGCACCCTTTTTGGCAGCGGGCTCGAGAATCCAGCTCATTCCTTTTTAAATATATACGAAATTTTAATCATCAAAACACTGAAGTGAGAAGTGACACTTTATGCCATAACATTTTAATGAAACACCTGAGCAAAAGCTGTTTCAGCTTCTACTCCTCAACTTGATCACACGAGAGCCACTTCCCTTCTTCAACTGTGCCTCTTGAATCACATCATTTAGTCACTGTACTTCAACACCTCTCAGACCGAGATGTTTTCTGGAACAGCTGTTTTCCTTCTAACCACACCAGCACTATTCTTTAACAGTTTTCAGCATCCAAAATCCAGAATATCTGGGGTAAACGCAGGAATGAATGAAACAAAAATGGGATACAAAATGTTAACTATGAAAGCTTTTTTTTTTATTATTTAACAAGACAGAAAAGGTTAAGAACAAAACAAACCACAACCTCCTCCCCCCCAAAAAGTGACACAACTAAGTTTATATTGCAAAATAAACCCCTCCTCTAACAACTAACTACTAAAATTTATTGAAACCACCCCATCACTGTTCATCTAAAGCTGAATTCTGGCTTGTACAGAAAGAAGTTTCAAGTCCAAAGTGACATACCATTTTAACTCTATCACTTGAAAAAAAACCAAAATGAGCAAAACAATCCACTATCATAATATGAAAAACTGAAAAACTTCACCTTTTTTTAATATGACATTATTTTTTTACTATGTAATCACTTTCCAAATGAAAATTAATGTCTTGACACAAGCTTGCAGAGAAAAAAAAAATCTGTTGAAAGAAATAGTCTCTATTTCTATCTTCATTTCTTTTTTCAAAATATGGAACAGTATCAGAAAGAGTGAAAAAAAATACAACAGTCATCAGCTCAGATTGATGCAGAAGTAAAAAAATAAAGATGCAGAGTTTGCTTCCACTGGGAAAAAAATTTAAAAGAGCTGAAAAAAGCATTCTAGCTTCAACTATTTAAATAAATCCAAAATCCATTATTTCTTGTCAGGACAATGCTGGACAAGACACTTCTTGCAGACAACAGTCAGTTCAAAAACACATTTTGTTCTGAATAACATTTGTGACATTTCACATTTGCCAATATTCCCAATATTCACTCATTTCTAATACTCTGCGTTGCTAAAATTTGAACATTATTTAGAAATTAGATATGTAAAGTCACCTTTAAAAGAACCTGAATACAAGCAATTTTTTCATGAAAGAAGCCTTAATTTTTTGAAAGAAACCTTACCAGGAATTAAGTTTTTTAACACTTAACATTTTCACAGTTAACAGTCTTACTGGTACTTTTCCAACAGTATACATGCAAATAGAAGAAAACATATATTTTATATTCAAATTATTCCATCTGCTTGACAACAATCTATTAGGTCATAAGACAGACAACAAGAAAAAATGAACACAGATCTTTAGCTTTTGAATTTTACTAACTCTTATGGGGAAAGAGTATTGCTTTATGATGAGCTCGTATCTGGGAGAGCATTTAGTGACTGCATAAAAATGAATAATAAAAATACTGGCATATAAATAGGTCATGAAGCTTAAGATGCTCTTCTTGTATTAATCTTACTTAGATTTCTGGGCTTTAAAGTGGAATATCACAGAACTGACAGTGGAAAATGACTGTGGGCTGTTTACTACAACTGTAAGTTAAAAGTTAAATCACAAAATAAAAGGATTAGAGACTCAAACGGGGAAAAGCACTAGGTCAGGACTGCAATCTCTATTAATTAGGTATCCCAGCTGGGCAGTGGGTATGCAGCTGTTAACTTGATCAATGACTTACCTAAATGTCATCTCTACTGATTCGCTTATAAATTACCAGCAAGTGAGACTAATGTACAGGTGCTAATTTATTTAAACTGTTCTCTGCAGTTCTACATAGCTTTATAAACTGCATCTGGCACCTAATGTTAGCTGTCAGTTGTACTTAGACATGCCTGTCCTAACGACTCTGTTCATTAGAAATGAGCACAAATTATGAAATATTGTGAAAAATGATACATCAAATGGAATGGGCAAAGCAAATCAATTAGAAAAACTTCATAGCACATATTCACACAAAGGAGAATAAAACATCCTAGCTTCAGAGTGAGGTCTATAATACCAATTAAAAAGCAATTGGTAGACTTGTGCAGAGTTATATATCAATTTGCTAGATTTTTTTTTTCTCCTCCAGAAATACTGTTGTAATGCACAGCTTAACTTTTCATTCCTAAATAAAAGCATCAGTAAGAGGCAATTCTGCTTCCACAACATCCGAGGATTAGCAAGTAAGTCAACTTATTTTCCTGTTTTAAAACTTCACAAGGTTTAGCTTTTATTAAACTACCTAAAACTCCAGTGAAGGACAGAATCCTAGGATGTCTACTTTTGAAATACACTGCAAAGACTGATTAACAGCAGAAGACATGGAGGTATATAAGCACTCATCAGAAAGAATTATTGCTGTTCAAAATGTAAAGCTTGGTAATTCTCCTGCCAGTGCTTAAGGAGCTTTTATATTTTTATAACAGAAATTTAATTATGCATAGCAGACACTATTACACACTCTAATTATTTCCCAACACCTGATGGAATATGAAGAAATCAAACATGTACTGCAGATACTTGGTATCACCAAACAAAACACTACTTTCAGTTCCACTTCTCCATCTTTTCAGAAACAGTCTGCAGAGCAGTCCCATACTTGTCACCTGCACTGCATCTGTAAAAGCTAATTTCCAGAAAGAATCTGCTCTTACTAATGGTGGAGCTTAGTTAATATAGTAATGATATTACTATAGCAAATGATAGTAATGCTGTGGATTTATAAAGAAGAAACCACTACATAGATATGGTCATTTTGCATTTCTTGCAGTCTTTTTTTTAGAAGCCTTCCCCCTAGACCCTATCCAGCAAGGAAGGAAGCCAGGCTACAGACTAATGCATTCTCCTACCATTAACCTTTCAGGCAAACTGAAATATCAGCATCATCATTGTACTGTATTAACATGGGAGGTATCCCAGTGGTAGATTGGTGCACGTTTACTTCACAAGAAAGTAACTCAAAAAAATAAAGATCATTAAAGGTAAGAAAAAAACCACCTGAAAAATACACAAAAATGAAGTTTTATATTTTGCAGAGAAATGAAACCAATGTAAAGAAACAGCCTGGTATTACTGCTGACCTCAGTGAACACTTTTGCTGTTGACCTTACCCACTTACACTGAGACTGGCAGGGTCTCTGCACTGGAATTTGTTTGTAGAAGGGCAGAGCGATACCTACGTAAACACAGTACCAGTGCACAGCGTTGCACTCAAAGCTTGATCTCCTATGGATTTGTGACCTGAACTCAAGCTGCCTTTATGGATTTTCTGATACCTGATAAAACTCAAGTCTCATTTCAGCCTTTCTCTCAACAGGCCATTACTCTGGATCTCTTTACCTTGCTGCCTATCAGAACTTAGTTTTGAAGCCTGTCACATATGTTTGAAATGAGCCTGTATCACAACCTACAGATTAATTCTTGGCATAAGCACACTGCCAAGACCTCTCACATGGACACAGTCACACAGGCAGAATTTTGCCACTGAGAGAGGCAACAAACCAACCTCCTTGCCCTGAAAAACCATAGATACCTCTTGCTGCCTTGGCTACAGCAGTAGTGTTGCTGCTGTGCAAAGAAAACTTCTGCCATGAGACTTTAGGCAGCTTCACCTAAGAGTGAATGTCATCAAATGACATTTCTCCTTCCTACCTCTGATGCAGGATAAAATAAGGCAGAAATGACAGAAGTGAAGGAAGTGAGGGCCAGGTGAGACATTAAAAAAAAAAGAAAAAGAAAAACTCATGCAACAAAACATCTCTCTGAGTGAAAGGGAGCTTATCTTTACATGAGCCTAAATGACAGAGCAAAGAGGAGGCCACCCATCTGCCAGTCACGAGAGGGAATGACAATAAAACAGCATGTTTATAGATACTGATATGAGCTCAAATTCACGTCTACATTAAAATCCTCAAGCTAAACCAGTGCATTGCTTATAAAATATCCTATAAAATTTAATATACATTACCAGCAACCACAGCATCACACAAGAAAACCCTAAATATACACAGCAGGTCAAATTGTGAGTAAATGTTTTGAAATGCTACATAAACCTTTACAGTGCCTCTTACAACCTCAGATCAAGGGGATTATCCATTAGTACTTTTACAAAGAACCTACTGTGCTTTAGCAAGATACAGTATGCAGCTCTATACTGTGATGTCTGACCTCATATGGTAGCAGAGGTAGAATGCCTATTCACAGTCACAGTTGCAATGTTTGCAATGTATAGTAGCATTCTTGCTTATTTTGACAGTTTGATTAAAATTCACAGAGAGCTGAGGGGCTCATGCTGAAGTAAAGTGCTTTCAATATCTGAAACTCTACAGTAAATTACTTCTCCAACAGAGCAACTGTACTTACATCAATATCCTCTTGGGTAAAAGTTTCTGGATCTTCTCCCATCATGTTGGCTAAATGTCTCTTTCCTAGGTTGAACTCTTCAATCTGTTTTTTAATAAATGCCTCCGTGTACTTTTCAGGTCCTGAGGCTCCGACATTTTTCCTCTGCACTGCTGTAGTGGTATAGATCAGCCTTAACGTCTAACAGGAAAAAAAAAGAAAAAAGAAAGATTTATTTTACATTTCTAGCATAGTGAGCTCTAAATAAAATGAATACATGACTACTAGAGCAAACTATTCATATCTATGACAAGATTTAACATATTAAAGGAATAAGTTAGGAAAAGCATTATTACTCATTAAACCATTTTCTTCCAATGGTTTAATGTCCATGAACAGATAAATGCATTTTAAAAGCTTCACATTTTCACACATTACAATTAATTTATAAGTGATGGAAAGAAACACAGTATATCCTAGGACAGGAACATCCAGCAAAAACAAGGAAAAACAGATCCCATCACAGAAGAAAACAAAAATCCATCAGCAAATAAGCAAGTTTTGCCTTCACCTAAAGGCATCCCATGTTAAAGTATGATAAGAATATGTGGGGCAGCTCCCTAGTGGCTTTTCAGAAGGCACTGACCAAATACTGCTGAAGGCTCTGGAAAAGCTGTGGGGTGCTCCTTCTTTGTTCAAGGTGCCAGAATAGTTCTTGAGCTACTTCACTGTCTCAAGCAGACCAGTTAGAAAACTAGTAGGGTAGTGCAGGAGCAAATACTACTGAGCACTGTACCAGCTCAGGTCATAACTCAGAGGGCAGTTACCTTCTGATCTTTGCAGCACACAGGTTTGGTCTTACTTCTATCAAGACAGCCTGTTGTTAAGATGACTAATTTCACTGATGCTCTCTGCCAAACAAACAGGAGCTTCACTGACAGAGCTGCAATGTCTCAATTCTGGCCTAGTGTCAATATTAGGCACTGTTTTGGCTCTCCAACATTAGTATTAAAGTTCTCTGCAGCTTAATTATTCTACAAACTGAATGAGAACTGATTATTTGTGTGGTCTTCTGTGGGTGGGGAGAGGGAGGGAATCATAAAAAAGAAAGCGATGTGAGACAGAAAAGGAAAGACAGAAAAAGAATAATTTCTGATTCAGAAAAATGCCAAGTTTTGTTCATCACATAGTACCCTGAAAGACTTCATCCCCATCCCTTTAACATGCCATGGCTAGGCTTTGTGAGCAGACAGTGCAGCCTCACAAGGCAGAGAGTACCCATCTCACAGCCCACCCCTGCCAGCATTCTTTCCTCCAGTGCCTTTACTTGCCCTGTGCCAGCTCTGGCACAGGACTCCTCTGCCAGCCAGCTCAGCTCCCTGTATGTGGCAGAACAGTAACTTCTGCTTCATCCCAACAGGCAGGCAATTCTCAGCCAAGCTGGTAAGTCTGAGCAGTTCAGAGATCACTTTGAGAATTGCCAAAGCTGGAACAAGAACGTGGCTGAAACACACAACTGGGAGGAAGGAAGTAGAGGAGGAGTCCTTTCTTTACCTTCATTTCCTTGAGCAAATTATTATATTGCCCCTGCTGCTCCAGAAGCTACAGCCTCAGTTTACCTTTAGCAAAACATTAAAAACCAAACACATGCAGCAATGTGAACTAGTTAGGGTTCTGATTACAAGAACAGAACAAAGTTAGTATTCAAAATTATTCAATGTTCTCCAAGTCATGACAATTGTCTTCTTCAAAGCACAATTTAGACACGCTGGGCATTTTGATAGATTTCACCCTTCTGAGTTCAGCTAATATAAATAAAATAAAATATTTGCTACCTTCCTGTAACTAACACAAATACAACAGTAATCTCAAACCCCAGTTATAACCACAACAATACAAACACATGTCTCATCAAAACAAGATTATATAAATGTATTTGCAAGGCAAACACAAAAGCAGATCAAACTTGTACCTTCTGTTAGTAACATCAGTTAGTTCTAACCTTAGTTAGAACCTCTCCTGTGACAACAAGCTTTTGGTGTTCTGCATTACATGGTCAAGTCCTACACTAACAGGAAATGAAACACAGCTTTTCTTTGTACTTTCACAAAGCCTGGTTGGTATTTTGGACATCTGGCAATCCAGTATGAACTGATCCAACTCATCTAATTTGCTGCACATATGTAAAGCTATTCATGACCAATTTATCCATCCATGCCTGTGTCAGTCTTCACTATACAAAACCTAACAATTCCACTTGAAATTTCAATTTTTAATGAAGACTACAATATGCTGCCTTAAATCTGTATATAGCCCATGCCTGGTCTGCAAGATAGATCCTATGAATTCAATCAGGTTTGATATAGAAGGTAAAGTAATCTTTGAATAAGATCACATGAATCAGACATCAGTGACCTTCTATGCTTTTACCTAACAGACAAAGATTTGCTCCTCAGGGTATGAACCTCAGGAAAGTAACATAACCTCTGCTAGAAAAGATTTTAAAACAGATCTAAGGTAGAATTTGGTGCTGAAGAGCCTGTTGCTGCTTTATTTTCTCCACAGCTTATATATATTACGTGCAGCACTAATCTGGGTTTGTATCTTCCTTTTTCTTTTCTTTTTAATATTCATGTTTCCTGTGAGGAAACATTGACATACACAGAACTAAAAGAAAAATAATCAAAATTTTAAATGTACACATTTTCCATAGGCAAGGCCCTGGTGATTTCCTTATAAAGCAGTGAGAAAAGCAAAGGTATCTCCACGTATTCCCTATTCTTCTCTCCTAGTCACTCCTCAGGAAAGAATTCAATTCATCTTCTGCCTAACTTGTCTTAATAGTAACTAATTATTTGTAATTCTTGTTAATGAACATATGATTCCTTATTACTTGGCCCAAAATAGCTTTCTCTCTGGTATGCTTTAAACAGAATACTTTAAAAAAGATTGCTTTCATCTTATTCCTGTCAATTTCTATTGTAATTTTCTCATTTTTGTCCTTCTTCCCTCAAGCAATTCATATTCTTCCCTAGTTTCAATTCGTCACTAATCAAAAGTCCCTGGACACACAAACTGTTCATAATTAGAAAACAGCCTCTTATGCAAATTAATATCTATTGTATTGGGTACCTCTTCTGGGATAAGAGCACTATTTCATGGGTGGCACAAGCAAAAACTGCAAAGCACAGCTAAATGCTTCTGGCATTTCAGTCAAACAAGAAAGCATGCTCCTCTGCTTTGTAGAGGAAACTACAGAGGTTTGCATTCACTCCTCACACATTTCAATAAAGCATTACTGAAGACAGCAGCCTCACCATTTTTTTAAATAACAGTAATGTTTTTTAACATTATTAGCAAAGTTCATGAAGTAATATGCTCTTCCACCAGAACCTGGGAGAGGGGAAAGCCTTTACTTCTGGACACAACTCATTGTGATTAACTCTTCCTTCCCAACTCCTTTCTGAGCAACCTAGAATTAAAACTGTTTGGCAAATCCTGATTTTACAAGGAGACCTGTATAAACATAAAGAAAATCAGCTTATGTTAAATTTGCCTTAGAAAAAACTTATCATTTTGAGACAACTTCAACTTCTTTGGTCTATTTTCTTCCAAGAAGAGAAGTAACTAGGAGTACCTATTTATTCATCCTGTTCATTTTGCTTCACTGGAGTTACATAGATATAAAGCAGACCAACTAACAGAGAAGTCAAGTTTCCTGTACTTTTGGAATGAGAGGAACCATGAATTGGAGTCAGGAGGTTGAAATTCAAGCCTGAGATTTGTCCATTTTACAACAAGTCACAGAGACAGAAGATGACACCAAATGACATGGCACACATACTGCTGCACCATGATTCTTCCATGCTCTAAGCTGGCAGACTTCAACCACCTCCTTTTCAAAAACCACACAGTGCACAAGCAAATTTGTACTAAGAAGTTATCCCTGGGATGGGACTTCACTAAGAGATGTGGAACTGGAGCTGTATAACCACATCAGTACACAGGACCAAAGCTGCCCAGTCCAATACTCCAGCTACTGGCACAGCTGCTGCTACTGAGCCCAGTAGACATGCAAGATAGCCCTCTGTTTACCTATTGCACAAGAAAAAAACATTTTTTACATAGCAGTTATACAGAATATAAATGCTCAGAGCCATCCCAATTTCTAAAGAATTGCTTTGTGCTCAGTGAGTTTTGGATTTCTAGCGTGCTGTTTCACAAAAATCTGTTCTAACTGATTTACTTAAAACAACATTGATATAATCTCAGATTTCAGTTGGCCTACAAACTAATCATGTGAACCATTATCAGGTTTATGTCTCAGAAGCATTTTGCAAAACACATCAGAAAGTACTGCAAGATGTCAGCAAATATGCATAAGTTATTTGATGTTATTTTTTTGTATCTGCTTTCACAAAGTATTTCATCAGAAGAAACTTTTTTTTTTCCAAAATTAAGTCCCTTGGCAGGCAACCACAGAGCTGTATCTCACCTGCTCAGAAAACCTGTGTACGTTTGACCAAACCTACATATGAAGTTTTGCTGTACACTGGGGAAACAAAAGATAGCTCTAGATGCATCAATACATGGCAAAAGTCAGATGGGTATAACAGGGAACAGAATTCAGATCTGGTTGGTTTTAGGCTCAAGTTTTCAGGTACTAAGAGGCTTTTCAATTGTAGCTTAGTTAAAAACTGCAAAAAAGGCTTCTCTTACATTTCAAGTATGTATTTCTGAAAGACTGTCACCAAAGTATTACAATTTCTTTCTGATATCAGAACATATAACATCCACAGTGATTTAGATAAAGTACTCAACCCAGTCAAGTTAAACAGGAACTCTGAATCTTCTGCTGAGAACAGCTATTCAATCACATCAGAGTGAATGATAGATAGTAACTAAGATAGATCCTTTTTTCTTTATAAAAAGCACTAAATCTCTGCCATTTGCTTATTGGAAGAACAGGAAACTACACTTGCTGCTCAGTCAATGCTAAGGGAACTGGAATTACAGAGTTCCTCTCCTATTTTGTCTCTCAACGCAAGAAACTTTAAAGTTAAGATATTGAACTTTTTCCCCCACTAAGACAGACAAGAAGTGATGAACTAAACTATTCCAAGGGATTTTTAGGACAAGCATCATAAAAAAAAAATTCAGGACAGCCAGGACAGGTGTTTGATGTAAGAAATTGTTACAGCAGGTCAGAACATGGGACACATCAACTTATACCCTCTTCTCAAACACAGCCTGTATCAGAGGCACAAGGGCAGGATAAGCAGGTAGTGATAATTTTCCCAGGGCACTTGCCTGGTTTCCAGTAATCTGCAGTTCAGACATGCTGGTATCTTGTTTTTAATGGTCCTCAGCAGAATTCTCTTCCAAGTTTCTCAACCTGCTTTTCATATTCACATAAATGCTTACCATCCTGAACATTCTCACCAAACGGTTCCACAAGTTAACTACACCTAACAGAAGAACCTCTAAGGTTTCTGGGCCCTGTCTCCCATTAGCTCTCTTCATATCCTTTGGTTCACAGACAGCTAGACAATTTGTACATAGCTACAGGCTTAGATATTGATCCCTTCTCTGGGGGCAAGAGGAATAGACAAATGATCCCTCAAGGCCTTTTCCAGTCCTACCTTCCTCTGTGACGTGTCCTTTGAGAACATTTCCTCATTTACAATACAAATCATTTTCAGCCAAAACTCAAGGATGTGCCTCGCCAGGAAAACCAAGCTACTGTCATAATCATACCTTTGACACAAGATAACCAAAGCAATACAAACTATTCCAACTGAGAATGAAAACATGTATTAGAATATTTTCAGCTTTATTCTCTTTGTCATTCCTTGCACACCTTAAGAGCATGTATTCCTGCCTGCCGCATAAAGAACTACCCACATGGGCACCAGGTCTTTATCCCTAATGGGTAAAGTTAATCTAGATGTAACCAATATAAATAGCTCAAATTGCTCCTTCTGGTATTACATTTCATTTCCTTACTGCACCTTTCTTCTATTATCCCATGGTTTGGTTTAGTTCAGTCACCAACAGTTCTTCAGCCCCTATTATCATAAATTACTTTGTAACTTGAAAGCGTTACCAGCAGGCCTTTTTATCCACTTGTTCGTCGCTGATTAAATATATATACAGGTGTATCAAATACAACAGCACAAACCATACTGACAGCAGCTAAGCTGTTTAATTAAATGGCAATCAGCTGAACACCCCTAGCCCCCAAAACAGTATTATTCTGTTGAATCAGAAGCCACCTTACTTGTGGAGCACATTTCTCTCTCCACTGCAGGTATTCAGAGACTTGCCCTGAGCAGCCTGGTCCAGTGGGTCATGCCCTGGCCCATGGCAGGGGGGTTGGAACTAGATGGGCTTTAAGGTCCTTTCCAACCCAACTATTTCTGTAATTCTATGCTTCGTGATCTACACCTGCTGACCGAAGAGCATGCACAGAATCACAGCACTGACAGGGTTGGAAGAGGCCTCTGGAGATGACACAGCCCAAACCCTTGCCAGTGCAAGTAGAGCGAGTAACACAGAACGCGTCCAGGTGGGGCTGGAGTCTCCCTGCCCGGAGACCTCCCAGCCCCTGACAACACCAAGGCAAAGAAGTCATTCTTCATGTTGAGGTGGAACTTCTCGTGTTTTAAGTTTATCATTAAAATTACCAACCTAAAAACTGCCATATTTTGCGCTGGCATTGCTCTATATATCGCTCTGTTAATTCCAGGATTAACCGAGCGCCTTCTGCTTCGCATCCAGGCAAACAAACGCAGCTCACGGAAGGCACGACCTGAACGCGGCGCCAGCCCTCGACACTCCGCACGCACGGCTACACTACGACACTCCCGCCGGCCCAGAAGCAGGAGCAGCACCACACCGGGGCCTCCCAGGCAATGTCGCCCCTTGGGGACACCCTGCGGGGACATTCCCTGCGGGGACATTCCCGGCGGGACGCGAACCCCGGCCCCGGC
>VZRX01006200.1:5671-59298 GCA_013398075.1 Notiomystis cincta
ACGCCCGGGCTCGGCGGCGAGCGCAGCGCCTGCCCCGGCGCCCTCGGCGCCTCCGCAGCTCTGACAAGCGAGTGCGCGCCCGTCATTGCGGAGCGCTCGCATCCTCCGGGTCACGCGTGGGAGGACAGAAATGAGATGGGGCAGTTCAGTGAAATACGTAAAGAAGGTGTTTGTGTCAATGATGGTGAGGTGCCCCGCCTTGGAGATCTCCTGCCTTTTGTATGTCACAGATATAGCAGGACCGGCGGAGGGTGGCTCTGCTCCGCCACCGGGCAGCGGGTCAGAACCAACGAACCGAGGGCGCGTTCAGGAATAGAACGCTGATTTAGGAAATTTAGGAACGTTTCCAAGATGTTGAGGAGCAAAGTGTACCCTCAAACCCTGCACATTGGCATTTGATAGCACATGCTCTCTGTTCTGTCATCTTCTAATTAAAAATTATCAGGGTGCCCTATTTAAAGGGAATTTGCTCTGTTGGAAATTTCAGTGGAATTTCCTCTGTCAGAGTGAAAATCCACAGCTGATCAACGAGAAACATGTAGAGGTAACTGAGGACTATAAACACCGAAAAGTAAATGACAACTGGTTAGATTAACGTAAGCATCCTGAGCTTAGCAGTGATATCAACTTCTGCAAAAAATTCTGACATCATTACTAATGAGACAAATTCAGAAATTTTTGAATATCAAATGTCATTTAAAAATAATTGGAAGAAGCAGTTATATTTTTGTACCATGAATGATATACTGTGTAGATCTATGGTTTTGAAAGTGTTTAGTAGAGGAAATCTTCAGCAAAGTATTGAGTTGCCTATTTGTAGTAAATAGATGCAGCCTTTCAATTTCTTACCATATGAAAGCTTTTCTTTAACTGATTATTCTCAGAAATTGTCCTTGAACAACTTCTGTCCTGCCCTTCACTGTTGGAGGTAGGAACATGTAATGGGAAAGAAACACCTGGGACCAGCTGGCCTAGTACTGTAGGCATCCCATCCTCTAATTCTTTGCAAGGGATACAGTTACTAGAAAACTGAACTCAAACTCAGGGGTGCAGGGTGATGTCTCTCTGAATTATCCTGACAATGTTACAGTCCTTTTCCATGTTATTCTGCACTCGTTTGCTGTCTAACAGCCTGCCTGCCTTTGCTCTGGTGCTCTGTGCTGTGCACATCTTAACTGGTTTCCACTACAGATATATTTAAATTTTTACCACTGGCTAAGAAAAATGAAGACTTATGTGGCTCATTTTAGTGACTTCACCAACCTAAATTCCTATTGTGTCTTTTTTCTCATTTATCCAGCTTGGTTGTATGTCTGAACTTAGCCAGTTGCCTTTATCATCTTCATGATCTGAATAATCTTGTTCAAAGAGGTGTGCTTTGCTCTCTGATTGCTTACCTTTTCTTCCTTCCCCCAAATATTATTATTTCCAGTATTTTATGACTTCTGGCAAGCAGTGGGGTTGCCATTCTGCTGTTAGTAATCTGTTTTAGGGTTGGTTTTTTTGGGTAGCATTCCTGTATTATTGAACCTCCCAGTTTGATGGCTTCCTGTGATTGAGTGTCCTTTTGGCTGGGGCTGAGGTGGCTCTGCAGGGTTTGGCACTGAGAGGCCCCAGGCAGCATCCTTCAGCCACAGGTATTTGCACGTGGTGGGTTAATTGTGGGGTGAGTGCCTATGTTCTGTTTACTGACCACAGCAGACAAGTGCAGTGGTGGCTTCTGTTTAACAGAGGGGTTTGGTCATCATTGTTTGGTGCCACAGAAATCTGTAAACTTAGTTTTTAAATCCTTGTCTCAAAGAGCAGCTGGGACTGAGTGTCCAGCTGCTGCTCCAAAGTAGGGAAATCTGAGAACAGTGGTGACAAAGAGGTAGCACTTGGTTTGTTATCTGTTGGCAGCACAGGTGGAACAATGCTTGAGTTTATGTTACCCAGTGTCCTTTTTTCCTATTGATGTTTCCAACATGTGGGAAACAAACACTGATGTTGTCGTTTGTAGGACCAGTCTGATCTATTTCGTTGTAAAAATAAAAAGTCAATTTCCAGGTAATTCCTTCTCCTGTTTGTTGTTTCAGCTGTCGGGATGTGCACATCATGCACGGTTTCTGGCTTTGGTTTACAAATAAAATGCAAAACATGTTGGTAGCTGTGATGTCTCTGTACGCTGGAAGGAGAAAAGGCAGCTCAGGAAAGATGCAAAAAGAGGTTTATTTAGAAGGTACCTAGCAGTGGTCATTATTAAGGATCTCAGTTCTGCAGTCCTTAGTACATGTTCTTACCCAGCCTTTGGGTCTCTCTGCTGTGTTTTCTCTTGGTGTGTGTTGTTTGTTTAAAAGATCCACTTGAATGTACAAGATGTCCATGCAAGAAGGGAGCCAAAGGAAAAGCTGTCCAATGCTTGGCACTTGGAAGATGGTTCAATTCCTTATCTTGCCACAGACTTCCCATTTGACCTTGAGCAAGGCATTCCTTGCTCCTGACAGGGCAGTGGAGAGGCTCTCATGTGGCTGATGGTGTTTAGGGCTCCACAGCAGCTGGTTCCATGTAAATATGATCAGTCAAGGAGGATGCCAGGACCTGGCCTTTGGCTTTCCAAGTTTGCCTCTGTGCAAAGCTGCAGGTACCTCATATCCAGAGAGTGCTTCGCATTCATGGAAGGTTTGCTGGTTACAAGGACTGCAGTTCTTTACACAGCACAGGAGCTGGGACTCTGAGCTGGATGAAGGCACCACACTGTAAAGCTCAGAGCTGCTCCTGCACTGTGCATGGTCCGTGTTCCCCTGGGGACCCCACGGGCTGCTGTGTCACAGGGCTGGGAGAGCTCAGCCCCGGGGCAGTGCTGACCGGGGGCACAGATCCTCACCTGCTCCGTCTGCTGCAAACCCGCAGAGGCCAAAGGAGGTTAAAATATCACTGGTGCCCCACAGCAGAGGGCGAGGCCACTTTCCTCTACGTGCTGTCAAATGGGCACTTACCCGAGGGACCATCAGTCAGCCAGCGCCGGTGCGGCTCAGCAGCAGGGTGTTTCTGTGCCCGTCACAGCGAAGCATACGGATGACAAATTGTGGGTGGAGCTGCCACCTCATCGTCTGTTTTGCCTGTATAAAAAGACTCTGTCCTCCATGACTCTCAGCTCTGCACTTCACACCACCCTCAGTTTCAGACGGTGACTATGTTGTTTTTATCTTAGAAAAGCTAATTAGCATTGCACAGATTTTCAAATCATCACTTAAGTTCTGTAAAGGGAAGAACGCTACCTTCGAGTTCTACAAAGTTACCAGTGGCAAAGAGCAGAAAGGTTGTTTCATTAGTTTACAACTAAACTTTACCCCTCTAGAGCAAAGGGGAGTGTTCCTCTGCAGGAGGCAGGACAGACAAACAGGTCTCTGGTCTTTTCCTATACTTGATGCATCACTGACCACCATACACAATCCCACCAATGCCTGCAAGGCTTAGGTTTGTTCTGTCATCCTTTTCTTGGAGGTAGGAATTGAGTGATGTGAAGGTTGAGGTTTTTAAAGTAAGACTTAAATCATCACATGGTCACTGTATAATTGTCATCATATGTTTGTCTGGAAATAATTCTAATGGTTATCATCTAAAAATATCATGATACCCAGAAACAAGCTGTAAATTCATCAGGCATTGTAAAGAAATACTTCCTTTCCAGGACTCAGTTTCATGTCTTGAATGCTTCTGAGTAATACCACTAATGTTATTTTAGAAACAATCAGAAATTGGTTATTACATAATGTTATTCTGCATCAGTGGGAGAAGCATCAATGCTTCATCTTTCTTGGATCACCAGGGAAGAACCTTTCATGTTATCTGAATCAGAGGGAGTACATCCCTTTATGTCTTCTATAAATAACAGTGCTTTCATATGGATAATTTTGCAATATACATGGTGGTTATTTTTTTATAAAGGGCATGACTGAAGTCCCATTCCAGTGAATTAATGTCTCACATTTTGTTTGCATGGAAATTATCAATCCCCAGTTAAGCAGCCAACTGTGATGTAAACTACTGAGTAGCATAAACATTACCAAAGTTCAAAATGCCACATCCAATTATGAAGTGGAGTTTCTCATCACTGAATGATTATCCTAAAATTTCAGGCTCAGTCTAATATTAGGACAACATAATTGTTAATTATTCACTGCTCTCTATATAGGACTAAAGGAGTTGCTGGGAACAGAACATGAAGTAACCCTACATTAGCTCTGGAGAAAACCAGCATTTTAAATGTACAGGGATTTTGAGGGATTCTTTGGTGCAGTATGACAAAGGGTGGCAGCTGGGCTGGGAATAGAAGAGCTCTGGCCACACTGTGACTGTCCCAGAGCCAGCCCTGAGGCAGTGCCAAGTGCAGCTGAGCTCTCCCCCCTGCCATTCCCAGCTCCTCTGAAGGACCCAATTCTACAAGTCCTCAAACAGGTGATTTGCTCTGGTCCACAAAGTGACCGTGCTGTGTCATGAATGGAAAAGGGTTAAAAGAGGTGACTAAACTGGAGCAGCTGAGTACTCCTTGTGTTCTGGAGTTCTTCTGAAGGTTTGTTTTGGGGAAACATCCAGAAAAGTCAGGGAATTCTAGAAGAGGAAATACTTTTCTACAGGTCTCTCTTCTATTTTCTACCTATGTGAATTTCTTTGATGTGTCTGCTGTATCTGCATCAGGACCTGTAGCTAATAATATTCTCACTGTACACACACAAACCCCAGTTCTGTAATGCTGTGTTCCTGCCACACTTGTGTTCTGTGCTGACCCTAATGCATTGCTTCCAACTTTCCTGAGATTTATGATCTCCCATGTTTTACATCCCCCATATGTTCATGGTTGGAAAGTACATTGGTGCATTTGCCTTGCCTTTTAAGTATAAAAATTAAAAAGGAACCTTATTTATATGTCAGACAATGGAGTATTCCTATTTTTATTTTTTTTTTAATTTGAGCTTTCAACAGCCCAGCCTTATTTTTCATAGCCATTCCCAGACAGCAGAGATGTTCCCCACCTGGCACTGGATTCAGTGTGTTGTGGGGGCACTCCTTGCCTGGCCAGCAAGGGACAATCATCCTCCTTCTACTGAGCATCTGCTTGTGTTGCACAAATACGGCTCTTAATCACAATGGCCCCAATCCTATTTATTTGGTCCAGTATCAATTTAACTTGGGATTAATTCCACCTGGTTTTTATTTTCATGTTTAGCTACATGAGTCTATTTAAAGAAAGACAAGATTTTTTGATCAGTTTCACCACTGTTTTTCAAAATGCAAATATCCACCACTGTGGATACAGAGACAGTTTAAAATAGGTCATGCATCAGGATTTCCTTTCTAAAGATCAGTTGCCATGATCTGCAGAAGTGAGAACAATTTCTCAAACCTGATTATAAAAAATACCTTTTTTCCCTCAATAAAATGCAAAGAACTCTATTAGATTATTTCCCATTCATCACATCTCTCCATACTTTATAAAGCACACTGTCATGCAGCTTCATTCTCAGCCTGTACACACTGTCAGACCTGGAAATTCACATCCTCTGTATCACAGCATTCTCATCTCTGCAGCACCCCAGAGACAGATGTTTCTCTAAGTGTGCAGTCTGTGTTTCAGAGAGCAGGAGTGACCTGAAGTGCTTTGGTAGCTGCTGGTCCACAGAAGATTCTACAGTTCAGGTTGTTCCAACACTTCCTGAGGGATCCAAGCAAATGTGAGTGGGAGTCCTGTGACATTGAACATTAATTCAGCAGAGTGATTCACTCTCAGAAAGAAACATCTGTATCAGCAGTAGAAGATTGCCTGTGTTATGATATCAGCAGAAACCACAGCTTGACTCCTGGAAAGCCCTCTCAGAAGTGCATAAGCATAACAAAAAAGTACCTATGGAACATGGCAAGGTATAGAGGGGTTATATCAAAGCAGGTGTTAACTACACAGAGCGATAATGATGTTATGTAGTGGACTAATGACACCCTTTTTCCTCTTTGAAAACATATTTTGAATCCTGATGTTGACAGGAATAGGTGAAAAGCTGCCCCAAATAAAACTGTATGTCTTTCCTTCTTTAGAAAGAATCAGAATTACAAATATAGCAAGGAGTTCTTTGAAACTCACTGTGAAACCTGTGCTCCACAAAGGTTTAAAAGTAGCATGTGGGTAGCAGAAATGCCTCTCACAGAAATGCCTCTCACAGAAATGCCCCATCCAGAACAAGAACAAATCCCACCTGTTTGGGCTTTGCTGTTTAACAGTGGGGCTCATGCCCCTGAGAAACTGAGGTGCTCCATACTGAAACTCTGTGGAGAAAAACAAGTGGAGTAAGTGCTCCTCCATTCCTTAATCTCCTCTCTCACTCTTCCCAGGAAGTTTGAAGGGAAAATCCACAGTACTATCCATGGTCCCTCATCCTGCTTCCCTCAGTGTCCCTAGTGCAGTGTAACATTCAAGAGTGTGTTGCCTCTGTGGTTAGGTTGGACATCTCCCTTCTGCTGTGTGACACCTGATCTGCTTTTATATGCTCAAAATAACAGCAGCAGGGAGCTCTGG
The DNA here is from genome assembly GCA_013398075.1 of Notiomystis cincta. Taxonomy (NCBI): domain Eukaryota; kingdom Metazoa; phylum Chordata; class Aves; order Passeriformes; family Notiomystidae; genus Notiomystis; species Notiomystis cincta. The sequence goes on from VZRX01006200.1 coordinate 12,219, forward strand.
GTTAGGGCTGCTTTTTTAACTAATTAAAGTTTTCATGCAGCAATCATAACAAAGCAAATCCAATGGATGGAGTATGCAAGAAGCAAATAGTTGTGCACAGAAAGGCCACAGTAAGAAGCTGCACAGACAGCATATGGCTGTTTACATATACAAAATTATCAGCATCAAATCCAATTAGGAAGGTGGAGATCGTTATCATCACATTAGACAGCGGTTTCCAGAGAGTGTGAATCCAGAGCTCAGCATTTCCTTCCCAGACAGAATGAAGCTGAATTGTTGGATTTCTGTTGCCGTGATTTCTGACCAAGTTCACCAGTGTGACTCTGGTGAAAGGTCAATAGAGGGCACAAACCCAGGATGTGAGCAGTGGGCATTTCAGCCCAGCCTGCAGCAGCCTCTGCAGCAGAGTGAAAGCTCCAGAAAAGCTTTACTGCTCTCAGGGATTGTGGACAAAGAAATTCCCTAGGCAGTGTCTTCTGCTTTTGTTCAGTCACAGAAGAGTAGGATTCTGTTGTGGAAGGGAAAATATCAGGGGAATTTCTGTCACAAATGTGTGCAGGCAAGAAAAGCACGATTTCAGGCTCTTCCGTGCACTATCAGTCTAGTAAGGGTTATTCAACATTTGAGTGAAGTTAGGCTGATACATCTCTAATATCTGGGTTTACATTTCTCTTTGGGGTATCCCTGCTGCACATGGTCAAACACCTTCTCTTGTTAATAGTTACAATATTGAGAGCTGTCCCCTGCTCAGAGTGTCTCCTGGCACATCTTCCCTTTACGGCTGAGCACTGGAGCAGTTCCCGAGGGGACTGGGAGTGTGTGGGGCACACAGATCATACCCTGCAGCACCTCCCTAGGAGCACCTGGGCTCAGCTCTGCAGACCTCACAAAGGCTCCCAGATCCCTGGCCCTGCTGATGGCAGTGGAGCAATCCCTGGCTGTAGCCCTGCAGTGCTGTACATCCCAGGAGAGGTGCTGCTACCAGGTGTCCTCAGCCAGGGAAACTCTCTTGGACTCCTACAAGTTGCTTTTCCTACAATATTTAATTACCCTGACCTTGGGATTACATTTCTGTCTTTTCCAGGGATGTGATTAAACTCTAATAAAATATCCATTTAAACTTAAATAGTTTTAAAAAGCTGTAATCCCCTCAAAGAAATTTTTTAGCTCAGTTAATGACTGCTTGCTGAAATGTAATGTTTGTAATGAGTTTATCCAAAGGAACTTAGAGGAGGCACCTGATGCCTTAGTGCAGAATGTTGTACTGCAGCTCAATTTGTTTTTACAGTTTAAACAAAGATACTTATCATGTTTAAATAAAATGTTGTCATTATTTAACAAGTAACTTTGATAAAAAATTGTGTGGATTAAACACATATCAAACTAGTGTTCTTCTTAATCACCAAGTACACAAAAACATTAGCTCTTTTGTACTGTTTTTGACCAAAATACCCCCCACACTCATAGCATATGATGAAATTTTGGTATTAGAAGAAAATTTCACAACGGTTGTAACTTTATGAAACTCCCTAAAACAAACTCTCAATTTAAAGAATGGCTGAATTCTATCCTGACATTTGGAGTGGCTTGATGATGATGTTGTGCTAGGAAAACAGCAGCTACAGACAGAGCAGGAATAAGGAAAAAAAGAGAGTGTGTAAACAAAATAATGACTTTTCTTGGAATAGGATGTTTAAGTGTTTCAGGTCAAAGCTTAATGTGCCTTGCAGTAGTCATAGAATTCCAGATATTTCAAATTTGTAAATCCACTGATTATTCCCTTCCCTTTCCATAGGTTGCTGATTTTTAGTCTTTTTGATAATAGAAAAATGAGGTATGTTTTAATATTTAGTATTTAAATAGTGAAACTCCCCTAAGTAAATGAAATATTTTCATTTGGATTTGGAATAAAAAAACCCCAAAAATCAAACTTCCAGCTCATATGACAAGCAACAGAACCCACATGGATTTTATCAGCTTATGACAACTAAAGACCTGGCCAAAGGAAATTAGGGTTGGGGTTGATACATAAGTCAGTGGTGGGTGCCAGTTGGCTGGTTTCCATATCAACCATAGCTCTGAAATCTGTGAATGCCAAAGCTCAGCTGTAAACCTGCCCAGCTAACTGTGTCACTGGGAGAGTGCTGGAGCTGCTGTGGGAAACTGGGCAGACTTGGGGGGCCTGGAGCACGCTGGAAGTCCCCAGCTGATGCTGTTTCTGATCATAAATTAGTTCTTTTTCACTGCATCCCTTTACAGGCTGATTCTGGTTCTAGAACTTGGTCTGGACAAGAAGAAAAAGAGCAAGTAAAGACAGAGAGTCCTTTGTCATATTGTCATATGACAGAGAATATGACAATGACTGTTGTGGTCATGCAAATGAGATCTTCTTGTTCCTGGTCGGTTGAGATCATCTAACAAGGGATCATATTCAAATTTTACAACTAAAAGAGTTTGTGAAATACTAAGTCCATATTTCTTTCATGACTTTTTCGAACTTCTGCAGGTTCCCCATGTAGCAGACTGAATTACAGACAATATTTTGAGCTATAACTAGCATCTCCCACTCCAAGAATTTTGATGATAAATGATGTCATTTGTATCCAAACATGCTGAAGTAAGGCTAACAACCAGTGAACCTGAAAGATGCTTAGGTAACCAGAATGTGCCAAAAAGTCAGCCAAGATGATGTGGGGTAGATTTCCAGCAAAGCTGCAATAAGATGGAATACCTCAAGGCATAACATTTTGATTTTTGTTTGTCATTCTTGGACTGTTGTCTGTGACTCTATGAGTTTCCTTTGCTTCTGGCCAAAAGAGCAAACAGATATTGTTTCCAAGCAAATGAAATAAACCAGCTATATTTCTCTGAAAAAGGAAAACTTGCTAATATTTTCCTTATCTGTGTCTCGAAGCTTCTGTGTGCTGCTGCCCCCAAGTCTGCTGAACCTGTCCTTGCTATTCCCTGGCTGCTGCTGCCCAGGACATCCCACACCCCCTCTGCCCTGCCAGGACATCCTGCTGCTGTGTTGTTATTAACAAGTGTCAGTGTGACCCTCAGCCCGTGGGCTTTGCAGGGCTCTCAGCTCCGTGGAGATCCTCACAATGCTTTTGTGTTCACAGTGAGCGAGGCCGCGGGGAGCTCGTGCCCCTGCGTGGTGAAGCCTTGGGCAGCAGCAGCAGAGCAGCAGGAGCCATGTCCCTGCCCTTCCGGAAAGAGCTGGAGAAGTACAAGAACATCAATGAGGATGAGATACTCAGCAAGCTCTCAGAGGATGAGCTGAAGCAGCTGGAGCATGTTCTCGATGACCTCGATCCTGAGGTTAGTGATGACAATTCCAGTGCCAACACTGCAGCATTTTTAATTTTCATTCTGTTACAGTAGAGACAGAGCACCCTAAGGTATGAGCAGCTCAGCCACAGACATTTTGGTTGTATTCCTGCTGTGGTGTGCTGCTTGCTTTTGTACAAGTCACTGTGCTCTTGGTCTGTGCCACGTCTGTTTAGACATGAGCTTGTCTGCAGTCTAAATCTTTAATCATGTTGGCACACTGCAACACAATGAGAAGCTTTTTGTGGCTGCTATGGCTGAGCACAGCAATAAACAAACATAACCTGTGTTTATGGAGATCAGGTCTTTTGAACTTCTGAAATCTGTTGACCATGTCATTCAGCACATATTTTTTAGCTGAAGAGAACATATTTGGGCATGATTAAGAAAGATAAGATTGAGATACACAACTGCCATTTTCCAGAGAGTAAGAATAATTTGGATATTTGAAGACATTCTCACCAAGAATTTGAAGATGTCTGTTCTGAGAACCACTTGGTCCTGCAATAATGAGTTTACAGTCACAAATGTGCTGGGAATTGTGACTGTACCTAACCAAAAACATTCAAACTGATGAAGGAGTTTGAAAACTGGCAGGTAAACTGGCAGATAAAATCTGTTCAGTCTGGAGGCAAAATGAATTTGGAGAAACACAATAGATTTATAGCTTCCAGTTCTATAGCACCAATTTCCCTGGAAGTTAAGAGGGGGCTTTACTGTTCTCTCCCTCCATGTTGCCACTTCCCACACTACTACCACTTCTACATTTTCTGGTATTTTCAAGTATCTGGCATTTCAAATGGAGTCACAGAAAACCATTAAAGCCACACCAACCACCAAATAAATCAGGCCATGGTGCATTGGTAGTTGTGCTACATATGTGCTGTGAATTTGGAGCACTCTGGGCACATTTGTGCATGCACAGATGAAATGACCAATGACTTGAGATCACTGGATGTGCCCAGAACTCCCAGGGCATTTGCCATGGGTCAGATTTACTGTGCATGTTCTGGCCAGTAAGGAAGTGTTTCTGAAGCACTCTGGGGCACCTTCAACATGTTGGTTTTACTGCACATGCACTGCCAGGTCCATTCCTTACTGGGATTTCCTGGACTCAAACGTGGGGGCCTTATGCATATTCCTGTGTTGCAGGATGCAGATGAAATCACAGGATCCCACAGCCACATGTTGAAAATGGGAATTATCTGCTGGCTTCCTCATACTCTAAATAGCTGAAGTCTATCTCATTCACCAGTCTCTTTAGTGCATGCCATTCATTTCTGAAGTCTGAGAGACATCTGCTTTAGAATGAAAGGAATTTTTTTTTAGTGAGAGAAAAATGGGGAGGAAAAAGAATAAAGGAATAGAAGGAAATGTACAGAAATACACCTGGACTGCAAACTCTGGTTATAACATGTGTAACAAAGGACTCTGAGCTTACTTAGTTCTTTGGTGCTGTGATTGTAAATATGGCTAATACATTAATATTAGTGGGTAGTAAATCAGGAAGACTGAATGGTATCCTGGGTTTCAGGTTACATTTAGTTCATGTGTGTTACTGCTGTCACCGAAGAGCATTATGCAGAGAATGATTTCACTAAAGCCCAGACCCTGGATGAGACTGTGAGCTGTGTGTGCAGTGGCTCCTGTCCTTCCCACGCCCCTCTGTCCCCCACAGAACGCCCTGCTTCCAGCGGGATTCCGGCAGAAGGACCAGACCACCAAAGCCGCCACGGGCCCCTTCGACAGAGAGCGCCTGCTCTCCTACCTGGAGAAGCAGGCGCTGGAGCACAAGGACAGAGAGGACTTCGTGCCATTTACAGGGGAAAAGAAAGGTACTGTCCACCCTCGTGCTGGCACTGGCTGAGGGCTGCCTGGCTGCAGACATCCTGCTGCCTGCTGTCTCGTGGGATGTGCTGGGACACAACAGGGGAGGGCTCTTGGGGGGCAGGCTGAGGCTCAGGAGCCAGCTTAGAGCTGCTGGAGCAGAAGATGAAGGGCTGCTCCATCTGCTGCTGGTTTCTGTCTCACTGCTCTGGAGCCCCAGCTCCATGGCCTGTCCCAGGGGCAGGTTAATGGCCTGTTGGGGGTACAGGAACCAGCAGCACCAGTGCAGCTGAGGGCTCAGTCAGCAGCTCCCTGGTCAGCCAGTCCTCTGGGTGCACTCAAGCACAGACAAAGGTGCATCATCAGCCCCACAGGGACCCTTCCCTCTTAAGCACTGGGCCCATGCAGGGGTACTGCAGTGGGGGAGGTGTTCAAAGAAATGCCTTTCTGAGTAAATCTTGCCTACAATTGCTGTAAGTTACAGCTCAGGGAATATAGTTTTAAAAAAAAGTATTTTTCCACTTGTTTACTAGCACATCTGGCAATGCTATTCAGACAGTTTCCCTGCTACTCTTGTCCTACAGCTACAGGAAAAAAAGGGGTAGACCAGGAAAACCTAATTCTAATAATTTAAACACTGGTAGAATAACCTCAGGGCAGGAACAGTCATAATTTAAGCAAACAATATTCCTTTAGCACCACAATCTCCTCTTCCTTGTTTATAAAAAGTGGACAAAAGGTGACCCCTTCATTCAAGAAGAAGCTTCCTAAGTCTGGGTCTGTTTCTGGCCATGTAATGGATTTGCCATTATTTCAACTGGCTCTGCTTAAGGGAAAGCAGATACTTCAAGAAAGTAAATGGCAGAATTTTTTACTTTATGTACCATTACCAAAGATGTAAAATGTTATTTATACAACGTTTCATTGGCCAGGAGTTGTAACTATCATTACATTGTGTTCTCAGTCTTTGAAACAATGATTTCAGACAAAGGAGATATTTTTCAGCGTTGTTTTACCATGCAGCATATTCTTTAACCTCCTTTTTCTCCCATCAAAACATCCACATCCTGCTCTTCACAGGGCTGATTCTGAGCCCACTGACACACAGTGACAGCACAGAGATCCTGCCAGCAGCAAGAGTGGTCAAGCACACACTGTGCAGGAAGGAAAGCACTTTACTGCAGTATGGATTTATTACCAATTGTTTCCAGTCTCCTACACACTGCTGTGTCAGAGCAGTACAAGTTACTGCTTGCAGGTCCCTAGGTATTCATACCAACACCTTCAGTCACATCTCACCTTACTGATATTTACAGGCTTAAGATTTGGATTTTGCATTTTTCACTTGTTGTATCTGAGATCTCCAAATAAGCCTGAACCATCAGTACACAAAACCAGCAGTGTGTGGAATTGCATATACCCATAGGACTGGCCCTTGATCTGTACAAAATGAGTCCCTGTATTGTCCCTGACAGTGGTACTGTATGGACTGGGCTGTTTATTCCATTTCAGTTTTCTTTTGATGAAGCTAAAGAAATATTATTCCTACATTTGCTTCCAGATGCCCTTAGAGTGTTTATTAGTGCTGCTTATTAGTTCCTGGTGTCTGGTGTGGAAATACCACTGCTTTGCAAACACAACCAACCACACATTTCACTTTCCCCTGAGCACAGAGTGAATGTGGCCCTCCTAACATTTAAAGCTGTTCTTAATTTGGCTTTTGATTCACTGTGTTCATTTACTGCAAAATTACAATTGCAAGAGTTATTACAATTATGAGGTAATGACAGCATTTTAGGCTAAAGGAATTATTCCCTTAATTTCCTCTGTTCTTTGTACAACACAAATTCATGACAAAATCCTCAGTATCAGCTTTAGCAGATTAACTCAAATGAAAACAACCATGTGTTCTGTAATTTCTGCAGTCATTTTACAATTATAATCTAAACACACAGAATTATACTACATTTTCTTTGAAGTCAGAGGCCAAATGCTGTGAAAATACCCTTTGTTTCTTTGTTGGTTAGAAATAACTGCATTAATCTGAGATCTGATGAGGTCCAGTACCTTGACAATTGAGAGCTGATGGGCTGCACAGTGTCATTTTTGTGCTGCTTTAAGGGAACTGGCTTTGAGAACAAAGTTGTTTATTTTGAGCTTGGCAAATCCTGAATTGGTGCTGGAGTGTGAGTCCTGCTGCCCCTCTGTGGCTTGGCAGGAGGTGTCCTACAGAAACACCACCAGACTTGCAGCACTGGGCTTCACCACCTCCTTTTCTTGTTCTCCTTCCCCCTTGCTCTGCACTGCAGAGACTTCATGCAGAGGCTGAGCCTTAGAAAACATTCAGCTGAAATATCCATCTGCCAAATGTATGGAAATCTTCCCATGGACTGTGTGATAATCCTGCTAATTGGTTGAATCTGGTGAAATGTGATGAATGTTGTACAAAGTCCATGTGTGGCTATTTCTGGATCTTAGAATCCATGCTTGTAACTGCAGTGTAACTTATTTTGACACTCTCAACTGAAAAAAAATAACAACAGGATGGCTGCACTAAAATATAAATTACTTGGTTTACATTTATAAGAAGACATTTCCCATACAAGGAAACAAAGCAATCCTGCAAAGACTTTTTCAAGATCTGATACTACATGCTATATTTAAACTTGCTTTAATTAGAGAATAATTAGTATTCTTCCAAAGCTTAGTAATTAGTTCAGGATAAATAATTTAAATTTCTAATATGTGTCCTCAGAAGAGCCTAAAGAAGGATATCTCTTGAGGGAAATCTTATTCCTCACCTTCTGCATGTTGATGGTTGTATTTACAGATTTGTACATATTTATATTATTATTATTTGTAAATACTTATCTTATTATTGTAAATATTGTATTATGTATAATATATATATTATTTTATAGATTTCTGTTAAATTATTTGTTTACACTATAGAAGCACAGTGATGTAGACATACTGAAATAACCCCAAATTAATTTGACACTATTTTCACTAGTTAAAAATGAAATTCTCAAGCACTTCTAAAATGCATCCAGTTGTGTATGGGTGTTTGGGAGGTGTTGATGCCAATGTGCATCCTAAGAATATTTGTGTGTCAGAGGTTTTCAAATATATCAAGTGTTATTTGAACTTTTGTCAGTTTTGTACTATGGTATTTGTCTGCCACTGGGAAAGCATTTATTTTTTCAAGTTTAGGATGTGGGATGCTTCTACTAAATGTTAAGTGACATTTCTACCAGTTCCTACAGTTATCATTCAAAGCTAAAACTTGGAAATTCACTGAAGAGCCAAAAAGAAGGTGGCATTCAAAATATCCTCCTTCCAGACTAGTCTTGATACATCATAATTTTTTATCTGCTGTGACTGCCTCTCCTTCTTTTTGTTGTTTGTGTTTTATTAGAGAGTTCTTGACCAGGAGGCAATACCAAGCAGCTGCTGAAGGACAAAACTCAGTTGCCTGTGTTGGTCTCTATAAGCTGAGCAACCATAAGGTTTTGATTGTCTTAGAAAACAAGCCAAAACAAATTCCAGAGCTGACAGGGATATCCAGAATGGTTAAAACACAGGAAGTGTTAATTATGAGCCCAGGACTGGGGGGCTGATTATGCAGGGAAATGCCTTGTTTTTGATTGTAGTTGTGGTTTCCAGAGGTTGGAGACGTTTGGCAAAAACAACCAAACGTATGGAATGCATTAGGTTTTGGCCCTCTGCCATATTGCAGTACTTCATTAAGTGCTGCACAAAAAGGATTTCAGCCTGGATGGGATGGAGCTCAGATTTCAGTGGAGACCCCAGGTTTGCCTGAGCTGGGGCTGAAGTGGTCACAGGCGCACACCCAAAGCTGGCCACTGAGAAATGCTTTCAGACTGCTGTACCCACATCCTCCCTAATGCAAGTCAGGGCTGGTACTTCGTTTGAATGCCCCATTGTGTGGTTTGAAATGATCTGGTGGCTTTCAGGAACTCTTGTGCAACACAGATGTCTGTTAGTAATGAGCAGTGGAGGAGAAGAGTAAGGGCTGATCAGTGGGGCCATGGTGATGGGCAGTTTGTTAGTGTTTGTTTTGTGTCTTTTGGATTTGTTCCTACTTAGGATAGATGTTCTAGAAATCCTTACATAGAACCTGATGGTCTGTGGAAGTTACTTAGACTGACCCACTGCACTTAACTGGAACAGGTGGTTTTCAGACTCCGTCACTTCCATGTGAACCATCATTGTCAAGTTCACAAATGACGCAGGAACAAAAAGAAAAGGTGGGGAGCATAAGGGGCAGTGCAGGCACAAAGTATTCCAGAGCACTGCCAGTGCTGTTTTCTCTGCAGTCTGTATGTGTGACCTCAGTTAAGAGCTGAGTAATACAGGCATGAACTGGTATTTCTGTTTCTGCTGTATTGCAGGGGTTCTCTGAACTGTATGGTACTAATGAAACATAATTAAAAAAGTTCTTCTGTTGTGAAATGTCATTAGCTATGAAAGGCTGCTTTAAGGATTGCTGTGTCAACCCTTCACCACTGTCCCTGTTTTCTGCAAAGTCTTCTGCTCCTTGCCAAACCATTTCATTTTGGATCCAATCCAGTTCTCATCAAAGTCATGGAAAAACTCCAGTGGATTGGGCTATTATTATTTGTGACTGGAAAGGAAAGGGGAACATGCTTGTATGTGATTAAATACTAACATTTTCAGCTGATTGATAAAAGCAAAAGGGAAAAAAGTACCTGAGAACTTTTGGCCAAATCTGTGTTTTCAGTTGCTCTGGCAGAGACCATCTATGTTGCATGTGGTGATCAATACACAGCACCAGCCATTTTCAGAAGGTCAGAATATTACAGTAGATAATAATGAGTTCCAATTCCACTGTGTCTAACAGACTGCTTTCAAAAGTGAGGGTTTAGTGTAGAGACACAGTATCTTTCTTGGATTAACATGGCAGTTGTTTCACTCCCAGTGCTTAAATGGTTTGTTTAAATTTTTGCCACCTTTTTCCTATTCTTTAGGGCTTAAATTTAGAACTGATGTTTGTCTCTTAAGGCATTGAAAGCATTGCAGTTGCTGACAGTAATGCCTCTAGCCAGTGCCTTTCACTGCTTGCTTTTCTAAGACTCTCTTTTAGCTGCTCATGACTTTGCCAAACTTGCACAGTTCACAGTGAAATTTCCCATGCTGAGAGGCTGCCTCGAGTTGAATTTTTGGAAAGTGTCAGCAAAAAGGACTTAACTGCTTCCAAGAACAAGATTAGGAGAAAACACATTGTTTTATCCATCTAGAGTAAATTTTTCCAGCTGGTTTTTTTATGACCTGCAGTGCCTCCATGCTTTGAAGAGAGGACTTGAAATGTATGCCCTTGGAATCCCCAGGGAAATATACTCAAGTCTGGCATCTTCAAAATGCTGTGCTTTCTCCAAACACTCCCCCTGCAGAGAGTGTTGGTCAGAGCTCCTCCTGCCTGTGCAGACAGCACGTGGGGCACACTGCAGTGCCCAGAGGGACCTGGCCTGGCTGGGCTCTCGGGATGTTCTCGAAATTGCTCCTTGGGAGGGCCCTGTCACACCAGGACCAAGGGCAGGGAGACTCTGACAGTGCTCCCCTCCCTTGGTAAGGGCACTGGAAAGGAGGAAAAAGAGGAAACAGGCAGCAGAGAGGCTGGGGCAGAGAGGTGCAGGGGGGGTTGAGGAGCTGTGTGAGTATTTCAGGGTGAAGGACTGGATGTGGCAGCTCTGGGGAAGGGAGCTGTAGAGGAGAGCAGTGCTAAGGAAGGGAGGGCAGAAGGAAAGCAGATGGTGGGAAGGGTCAGGATACAAAGATTTTTAAAACCAGGAGACATGGGAGATGGGGAAGGCACAAGGGGCAATGAGGGAAGGAAAGGAGGAGAAGAATGTGCTGGATGGGAGAAAGGAGGCCGGAAAGGAACACAACTAGAGTGGCATTCAGCTCTGCCCACATTCCAAGGGTCTTTGATGCCCAGGAGGACCTGAAATGCACAGTTTGAGTTCTTCCTCCTCTGCCACCATTCCACATCATGACATGAGAGCTTTCTGCTCACTTGGTGAAACTGGTAATCCAGGAGGTAATCCAGGAGGAAATCCAGAGGACTGCCTTGGGACTGCATCCTAATTTGTCATAATCCTTGTCTGAAGAAATTCTGGACTTCCTTCTGTTTTAAAAAACACAGGTTGGCTTTTGTTTATTATTGTTTGAGCAAGCACACTTTCCAGGAGAATTCTTTGAGGGGTATTGCTGCAGTGGCAGGATCACAGCTTGCTGGTCAAAGTCAAGGATACTGGTGCAACTTCAGCTCACTTTTTGTGTTTATGCACAATAGATTTAATAACTTTGGAATGCCTATCTTTGCAACCTTCCTATTCCATTATCATAATTTTTAAGGTATAGAATATGCTGACACTAAAAATGGCATTCAGCTTCACACTTACTAAATTTGTCCTGTTTTCTTCTTCCTAACACAAATTTATTCTTGGTAAGAACTAATTTAGCTCCATTTTTATAGAATATTTGTAGCGAGGGGTTTAAGTAAGCCTCAGCAGAAAAGAATAGTGTAAAATGGAAAAAGTGAATCAGGTGCCTGTGATTTATGCAAGGCAGATTTCCAGGATTATTGAATTTCACTCCCAAGCTCAGTGTAGCATTCTGTAATTGAGAACAAACAGGCACTCACTGTAGTCAGTGATTCATTGAGAAGTCAGAAGTAATAAATGTAACCAGGTATTTTCATGAAAGTAGAATAATCTGAGCTACACTTTACAGGAACAGAAAGTGCATTATTGTTTTACAATTATGGCAGAAAGGACATTTGTATTATAAAATTAAGTAAATATCCTTAAAATCTTAAATTAAAGGAGATTTTTTACAGCTAGTATAAACGGGCTTATTTCCCATTGCTCTGTGTTTTATTGAGTTTTGGCTTGGACAGTTTTGACTTGTACAAGATGGGAATAAATACCAAGTATATACTAAATATAAATAAATAAAATAAAAATGGTGGCAGTTTTTATTTATTCATAAAAGTCTAATGACATAAGAAGGAAGGAATAGGGGAGACATACCAGAAATGATGCTCTAAAAACAAAGGTGAAATCCTCAAAATGTTTTTAGATTGGACTTGCTACTAAAATCCTACCAGCTGCACTATCCAAATTCCTTTTTCTCCCCCTCCTTATATAACAATAAATAAAAACTCACTTATAGAATATACACTTGAAGCAGTTCCCTGCTCAGTTAATAAGTCTTCCTATAGATGTGCATATGGTAGTTAATTATTGCTGTATAAGAAGGTAGGGATCTCATTTCCTTGCTTTACTCTGACATTGCTTTAATGGGGGCATCTACACAATGAAGGAAAAGAGACCTGGCTGAACCAAGTGGCAAAATGACATCTATGGTTTCATGACTGTTGCCAGTGAATTTCTTTTTTTATAGAGAATTTGCTTTTCTTTTACCTCAGTCCATATTTCTATGTCTCTCTGTAGTGCTTTTCTCCTTCTCTGCTCTGGTTGTCAATGGATTTTGTTTCCTGTAGCCTCGTTTGAGGAAAACCTGAACCACATTGCATTTCAGTTTCAACAGAAGTTTTGTTTTTGCAGTGGGTGTAAAGGAGTAGGTCTGCTGTAAAACTGAGCCAAGACAAAACTCTGCTCACTGCATTCACAGTCAGGAAGTCCCTGGTTTGTAATAAGCTGCCTCAGGCATCATCCAGGTCACTGCAGACACTTGCCCCAGTTTGACCAAAACAAGGGGAGAATTGCAGTGGTGCAGACTTAAAATTTCACACTGAAAGAAAGCACTTGGGATTCCACACACTTTGGGTTTCTATGCTTGTGTAAAAATGAAATGATATTTTAATGGAATTGCATTTTGGTTTGCAGTTAAACAAAGAATATATTATTTTTATACAAAGTGTGGTTATTTTTGTCTTGTTAACACCAAAGTAGCTCAAGTTATGTATAAACACAACTTTTGTCACTGTGTTTTTCATTGGTAGAAAGTTAAGCTATTACTATTAAGACTTAGCACAGAACATTAGCATATTCTGGAGGCAAAGGACAGCACAGCCAACATTAATTATCCCACACAGAAAAAGTAATAATAAAACACAGTGTGAATATAAAGAACACCAAGAGCAGCAGCCTTTCTTCATAAATCTCACTTTATAATAATAAAACGTCACTATTCCTCCAAGGCTTCTTCCAAATAATAAATTTTAAGTTGGACTATTGAATCAAGGAAGCCACAATCCATATTTTATTTTGTCAGTGAATTCCATGATGCACTGGATAATGAATTTACAATGTACAGATATGGGACTAGGAGACACCTCCTGAATCTTTAAACTCTGTCCTTAAACAATGAAGGAAAACTGGTTGACAGCTGTCTATAAACAGACACAAGGTTTTGCAGCTGGTAGACAGGTAATAAATTCCTAATAACATGCTTTTCTAGCCTCCATCTGCTGTGCTACAGAGTCTCTTCACAGAGGAATGTTCTTATCTAGATAGCAGTAAAAAGAATATTTTTAAAACACCACTGGATGCCAGCAAGGCCCATATACATTAAAGATATATATTACTATCTTTGACATGACCTTGCCCCTTTAAATATTTCATATAACCAATAATAGAATTTTTTTCTAAAACATTTGCCAAGAATGTGTTAAATGCAACTATCACTGGGAATCACATACACATTTAACGAGATTTGGGCTGTCATCCAAGAATTACATATGCCTGAAACAAATGTTTAAAATTGTATTCCTGTATGTGTGAACTGCACAGCAAAGGTATGAGCCTCTACTGGCTTCCATTACCCCTTGATTTCTTGCTATGCAAGATACTTGGCCTACACACATCCAGAATCCATGGAAAAGACCAACTTGTGTGGGAAAAGCCCACATCTTGTGTCCAGTTTAGTCCAAACCCAAGGTCCTGTGTCCCCTTACAGTGTTATGTGTGAAAGTACAGGGTTGGATCAGATTGGTCAAAAGCCTCAGTGGGGTTTGGGGCTGTGAAGAATCACTTAGAGCCTGGTGGAGATGCTTTGTCTCCACAAACTATAACCCTGTGGAGATTGCTGTTAGAGAACAGTGTTATCAGTCAGGGTGAAGGTCAGCAGGATTCCCTCAGTATCTCAGACAACCCACTGAGTACCTGGAGCTCAAGTGGAAGCCCAGTGACTGGAAAGGAAAGCACTCTGTGGACAGTGCTTGTTTACTGGGACATTCTGACTGATTTGGGTTTTCTCCCTTCCAGCACAGTAATGAATATTTCTCCTTAAGTCAAGTTGGCACCCAGGTAAGTGTTGGTCAGTGGTGCCTGGAAGCTGCCACCCCACACTGCAGATCAGGTGGTAGCACAGACAGTCTGAAGCCCTGCTGCCTGTGCTGCTTTAAATCTGGAGAGCACGACTGACCTACGTTTGCAGAGTGCTTCTTACCCCAGATTTCCACTGGAGTTTGTTTGATGCTGCTGGGATGGCTGTCCTAATTGCTGACCCAGTGCAGTCACAGCTGAAATGGTTCTTACCTTTCACCCACCAAAGGTTTTTATCTTCTTGAAGCCTTTTCCTGAAAGATTACTGACTTAAAGTATCACATAAAAATAAATCATACCTTGATACTGCTTTGTCTTTCTACATAACTTTCTGTCCAGTTTTGTACTCAGAAGTTGTTTAGCCTTGGTAGAAATATCTCTAAGGTAAGTAATTTGAATCATGTATCAATAAACCTTGCCAGAGTTTCAGAAATTTCCATTAATTTTTTTTTCTGCACTTACTCAGTGACTTGAGTCATGGAAGCTGACAGAATAAAAATGGCTGTAGACAAACTTGTATAAAAGATGTAAATGAATTGGAAATCATGGAAAATGATACTTCAGACCATAATGGGGAAAAATGAAGCTACAAAAGGATGACTGTGTTGAAAAACCAAAGGCAAAGCATTTGTGATTCAATACTAAATGTCAGAATTACATTTATCAATGGTAACAATGTGACTGATACAGTTAAAATTAAACTATTTTAGAGACATTTCAGGAAGTCACAGGACTAGATGTAATGCTTCAAGCATTACATCTAGAACATACAAAGCTGCACAAAAAGAAACTTTGAAGCTGACAGTGGGCCAAAGCCACCTGCACCAAAGATCATCACGGCTTCATTGCAACAGGATTAATTAAAGGCTGCTTGAGAAGTAGTTGTTAGGGACAAGGTGAGTGGAACCATCCCACAGTGGACCACAGACACTGGAATTCACCCAATTTTTGGAGCACTGTGTGTTGCCTGTGGCATCACCCAGTGCAGCAGTGGCCACAGGGGCTGCTCAGGAAAGCTGAGTGGCAGAAAAGCCGAGCACTGCTGGTGACTCGAGTGCAGCTCGAGCTCTGACTTACAGGGCCTCCTCCAAGCATTTGCAGTTACATCACCACAGGACTGAGGTTAACCATCATAGCAGCCTCAAGGAGTAGTGGAACTTGTTGTGTTGTTCCTGGATTTCTCCTGCAGTTTCCTCATTTCGGCAGACAGCCCAATGACCTCAGTCTTGGGGGAATATTGCATGGAAACACACATCTGCTAACCCTGAGGTATCAGCAGGATACAGAGAGACACAAATAGGTCAGGAGTCTTTCTTGGGCAACATGTGGTTTGGTTCAGACTTTTCAGGCCTGCACAAATGATCAGGATAAGTCTATTTGTGTGAATGACCATCAGGAGACACAGAGGGGAAATACTCTGGAGGGGCTGGGAATTAAACTGAGTTACTGGAAGGCAACAGGTTTGCTGAGCTTTCAGGATCATGTATGGAAGTTCATGAACTGAAAGATTCTTGCAGTAGGATGGTTTTAACTGCTCCTAGTACCTCATTTAAATATAAGGATGAAATTTCTGCATGCTTCTTGTGTAGACCTGATTCTGCCTATTTAAGGACACAGGACCTTCAGAAAAATCCCAGCTGGGAGTGCTCCTGAGAGCAAATTTCCTAAAATAACAATCACCAACACAGGGAAGAAATCTGCACGTTTTATTTTTAGATTTATTAAGATCCTGGTGTGGAGGATAACATCTAGTAAGAAAGAGAAAAACATGCACGTGATTATATTTCCAAACAGTTCCACTGTCACAGACCTATTCCCCTGCTGCCAGGAGGCAAAGAAGTTGTTCCAATAATTCATTACTCACTCTGGCTTTTTTTTTATTTTTTCTCTTAGGAAAAATATTTATCCCTAAAGAAAAGCCCGTAGAAACCCGCACAGAGGAGAAAGTGACCCTGGATCCAGAACTAGAAGAGGCCCTGGCCAGTGCTTCAGATACTGAGCTCTATGACCTTGCAGGTTAGATAAGATATAGGTGTGATCCCCCCACATGTCCAGCTCTCCTCTGCCCAGACATGCCACCAGGAGTGTCTCTCCTGGTGCTTGTCTGACAGGTGGCCAGGCCGTGGGTCACACGTTGCCCATGTGACTCGACAGCTGCTGCATTTCAGACTCTACTTCCAATGGAGGTGGCAGGCTGGGGGGAAGATGAACCAGCTCTTGGGATTTGGGGAGGGGAAGGATGGACAGTGGGCTGCAGCCTGGGGTGCTGGCACTGTAATGGAAGTGACTGATCCTACTGTATCCTCATTGTTTGTAGTTACTGGTGCTCTCAACTCTGACATCCCAAATAGCAGGATAACCTTGCCACAGCATGCAGTGGATAAAGATCCTGAATCCATGAGGAAATCTGGAATCTAGCCCCTTGAATGAGAAAATTGGTTGCCAGGTGAATAGACCTGGGTCTCTTCACCACTTCTAATTAGTTTCCAAGCATGTCAATATCGATGTAATTCCATAAGAAATCCTGGTGGGAATGCCAATGCATTAATCTCATCACGTGTACAGTGAAATTCTCAGATACACCAAACAATAGAACACAAGAGTAACAAGAAGTTCAATTTGTATATTAGGGAAGAAACAAGATTAGGAGTGCAGCACTGAAACAAACTACCCGAAGAGCTGTGGGATCCCCATCCCTGGAAGTTTTCAGCCTCCAGCCTGACAAAGCCATGGCTGACCTCATTAACGCTGGCAACACTCCTGCCTGAGGGAGATGCTGGACAAGATGACCCACAGTGGTTCCTTCCAGCTGGCACTTCTGGGATATGCATTCTACATTGACTCAATTGTTCAGAAATCTATACTGAAAGTGCCTGTATCTCCAGAATCTGGAGCCCAAAAAACTCTCCCTACAAGCAGGCATGAGGCACACATTTATAAAGGGGGCTTTGCTTGGGGAACTAAACTAGTTTGTAGCAGATATGTTCCTACAGTCTGTGCTCTGCCATTAACATTGTATCCTCTTGCTGGTATTTACACATTTCAGCTGTTCTTGGAGTGCACAACATGGTCAACAACCCCAAGTTTGATGAAGCAGGAGCCCGTGGCAAAGATGGAAAAGGAATCGTGAGAAGTAAGCAAGCAGATTTCTCTTGTGGGCTGCAGGTCATTTTGGGGACTTCTACACCTATAGGTGGGGTCTGTTGGTCTAATTTAGTGTAATGTAACTGGGCCTAACTTTGATCTAATTAATCATGAGAGGTGACTTTTTAAAAGTAAATGCAATCTTAAAATTCGCTATAATGACAACATTATACAAACAGATCATTCCTAAGGAAATTTGTTTTCCTAGAGAGAAGCATCTGGCTCTGCAGAGGTGCTTGAAAGAGTGGGTGTATTTAAGAGGCCAAGACATATAAAATTCCATTCCACTTCAGTTTAGGCAGGAGGCAGAAAACAGAATGAGCTGTAGCTAAGAGTTGGCCACAGTTCAGGCCAGGCCATCTTGCCCCAGGTCCCCACATTTACACAACTGAGGAATGACTGGGCTCAAACGTGGCAGGATCCTGCCAGAGCCGTGTCTGTGACCAGAGTCACCCAGGCTGCCTTCACAGGGGGCCAAGACTGCCTGATGTGCTCCTGCCCCAGCTACTCCCCCTGATGTCCCACCTCCACCTGGCTCCCGTGGCAGTGCATGCAGACAGTGCCTCTTCTGTGGTTCCCTAGGGACATGGAAACAGGATTGTTCCGGAAATCTCCCAAGAGAAACAGCTGTAGTTACTAAAAACAAATCCAGAAATGTTTGCACTAAATAAACAGACCTTTGGTGAATCAGATCTTAGCTCAGCAACCCACAGGAGTCTGGATAGAGGGAGAAATGGGTGCATTGGAATTCCAAGCTTTTCTTGAGAGCTGCCAAGCCTCGATCCAGAGCTTGTCACCCCCAAGCCCTGGGCTATCAAGTGGGCTAAACTTTGCTTTTTAAGACAAAACTGTGGAATGCCCTTTCCTAGGGAAACAGCACTAAAAAATTGTTTTCTTCTTCTAAGGCCATGAGAACAGCAGCTGTCTTTTCCAAGGTCTTTCCTTTCCATCTTCCATTACTAAAGGGGAGATGGGAAAGTAGACAGGACACCGTGTCACTTCATTTTTCTCAGGATTAAGCTGCTCTGCAAGCCTCCCCAGCTGGGCCCTGTGTGAGCCACCATCTATCTCATAACAGGCAACTGTATGCATTACTAATCCTCATAGATTTCAGAATATTTTTGTTGCACTGAGTCAAAAAGTCAGCTATGTGAGTCAGCTAAACTATGCTCCAATCACAGACCTACGAACCAGAAAATCACCGTCACATCACTGTATTCTTTGGTCCAAAAGCAATACCTTTCCTTAGCCAAGTGAAATGCTACACTAAAAATTTACTCATCAATGTGACAAAACAGCCCCATGATTAAAGAAACAACAAAAACTCATTGGAAGCAACAGGAAGTAGTAAATGAAAACTGCTCCTAACTCTAGACCGAGTACACTGTGATGTCTCCCCTGCTCCCAGTCTAGCAGGGTGTTGCCACAAGTGCAAAAACTGCTTTGCTTTTTTTGTTTACTCTCTATCCTTTCATCCAAGGTGAATTCTCTAAATGTGTAGTTTTCAATTCTCAGCTCCCTAGGAAGGCTGAAGTGTTATTCAGAGATATGTGAGGTCTCTCAGGAAATTAGTAAAAAAAAGTTTGGCATCAAAGGGAGCAGAGTGAAAACCAGATCAAAGTTTATGTCTGACCATCTCTACTATGAGTATGAGTTCCAAAAAAAGATGTGGTTTTCTTTTGGCCCATGATATGGCATGAACTTTCACCCATTGCAATGAACAGCAATGTGTAGTACACTGAGGCTTGAGCACAAGTCTTCAAAATCTCTCCCTGTCTGCAGCATAAAATAAAAGGATTCAAACATACTTGTGGTCAGCAACATATTCCTTTCTTGCTTCTGGTGGCTTGGGTGGTCAGGGTTAATAAATTAATCTCCACAACTATATGTGTGGGAATTAGAAGTACTAATTGTGTTCTAAGCTATGATTTTTATGCATCTCTGAGAATATTTATAGCTCATAGCTTCCAGCACTAAATACCATAGTTCTTTGGAACATGACTGCTCAAAGATTTCATAAATCTTGGTGCTGGCAGACAGACTTACTTTTCATGCTTTGATAGTTTTATTATTAAGAAAATGCAGATGTTGCAATTTTACAAGACCTAATTGAATTTATAGTAAGGCTGATAGTATCTGCTGAGAGGAGGAAACTGAGTGGCCTCCTGCTCATGTTGCTTTGTGTAGCACAGTCTATTCATAGGTGCAGGGATGTTTTCTTACTAATATAATGGGCAAGTTCTGAGCACACCTTTCTTTACAATGTTAGACAAAGTACAAAGCAGCCCTTGCAGTATATCACATCCAGACAATAGTCTTCAAAGCTGCTTTGGCTCAAATTAATTGTCCAGGGATTTTGTGTACAAAGGAGGAATTTGCCCGTGACGACGCTGCCCAGCCTCCGTGACCGCAGCCTCCAGTGACAGCTCTGGGTGCACAGGGGATGCAGGGATAGCAGGGATAATGCTCCTGCTTGCAGGTTTTGTGGCTCTCACAAACCCTTCCTGGGTTGCTGCAGTACACACCTAAATGGGAATGAACAGCCAGAGTGATGATGCCTGTTCCTCGGTTGACATTTCATGAGACCTTGTGTTGCAGATGTGGTGAAAGGTGAAAAGGTCAAGCCCATCTTTGAGGAGCCACCTAATCCAACCAATGTGGAAGCAAGTTTACAAAGGATAAAAGCAAATGACCCCAGTCTCACAGAAATTAATCTCAACAACATAAAGGTAGATGCTGTGGTTTTATTTACGTCATCTTAGGAGAATTTATTCAAGTATTTCCAAAGATTGTGCCTGTTATTTTCAAATCTTGTCTCTCTTTACTGTTCAGAAAAAGCAGGACACTCAGGGAAGGCATGGGGAAAGGACTCTTGTTCCAAGGTCATCAATTCCTGATACAGAATTAAATGCCAATTAAAAGCCCAAGGGGTGACTCCCTTTGGCTGCCTTTCTCAGCAGATTGTAAAGGAAGATATCCCATGGGTACTATGTAATCATCACTGGCCAAATTCAATTAGCCCACACAGGCAATTGGAGGAGGAGCTGGCACATGGATTCTGAACAACTGGCAGCAGGATGGGAAAGTAGCTCAGTGGTGGTCACGTGCTGGCCGTGGCCTGACCCCGTTCCAGGCAGTGCTGACATTGCAGCCTGGCACAGGCACCACGAGCCTCTGGGGGCCACTGCACCCAGAGGATGCTCTGTCCCTTCTGACATACTCTTAAAAGCATCAGGGATGTTTAACTTGCACAGACTGCTTGTTCATCAGTCAGTTTCATAATAATTAAAATCAGCAGTGCGACTGGCTTTTCTAATAAACAAATTTGTCTTCTTACTGTAGAATATTCCTATTCCAACACTGAAAGAATTTGCAAAAGCTCTGGAGACCAACACACATGTGAAGACATTCAGCCTTGCAGCTACTCGAAGCAATGACCCTGTAGCTATTGTAAGTTTAAACATTACTGGGGAGAAAAAACACAACAAATTTTAAGTAGGTCCATGTCTGCTTTAGGATACAATCTTTGTTTTCCCTTGCAGGAATTCTCTATGGCTATGCAAAGCAGAAATCTCTTCTGATCTACCTCTATGTTCTTCTAGGCATATTTATATTTTATTTCTTGTTGGTACTAAGCTATGTTTTGCAGATTCCCTGTAATTCCCTGAAACTTTCAAGATGTTAGCTCATGTTACCTCTTTTTTGACCCTTCAGGCATTTGCAGATATGTTGAAAGTGAACAAAACACTGAAGAGTCTGAATGTAGAATCCAACTTCATCACTGGGACAGGGATTTTGGCACTGATTGATGCACTGAAAAAGAATGAGTCCCTAACAGAGATTAAAATTGACAACCAGGTAAAGAGAGACCATTGGGGGAGTTCACTTTTGATTCCCTTGTCTATGGATTCCCAGAGGGTTCTCCTAGGGGCCTCTGGCAGAGGCAAGGCAGCCTCTGTGGCTCAGTCATTCTGCAGCTCATGTCCCCAGTCAGTGCAAGCAACGAGTGGAAAACTTCTCAATAAAACTACTCAAACCCAAATACAAACCCCAGGGCAAAATCTCCAGGGTCGGGATTCTCTTTGCAGTTTGCAGCCCAGTTTAAACACAACACTCACTTCTCTCTCATATGAAAACAAATGTTTCCTTTTCTTTTGGGGACACTTCACTACATTGCCAACAGAGGCAGCAGCTCGGGACAGCTGTAGAGATGGAGATTGCCAAGATGCTGGAGGAGAACTCCAGGATTCTCAAGTTTGGATACCAGTTCACAAAACAAGGCCCAAGAACCAGGGTAGCAGCAGCTATCACTAAAAACAACGATCTGGGTAAGATGCCACTACATTTACTCGTCATTTATTTGTGTGAGCCAAGCCCTGACCTTCCCAGGCACAGCCCTTCCTGTCTGTACATTCAAAAGGAATTTTGACTACAACATTCAAGCTGTTGTGTGAGGGGAGATGGAGATGCAAAGCTCCTCGGGCTCTAGAGTAGACAACAGCAAAGATCTTACTGTGATTAAGAGCCACTATTCTTCTCCTGCTCCTTCTGGGAAGGGGAGATATTTCAGCCTTTTCCATGGAGTGTCCTGGATTTCTCACTGCTCTATCAGCTGCTCTGGCCAGTAAATGAGGAGTCAAACTGTTTTTTCAGAGGACACAGAAGTCCTGACTTTGCTGTCCAGCCCAGGATGGACCAGGCCTGCCCAGCCAAGCGAACAAACCAGACCCTGTGTGTCCAAGTTCAGGCAAAGACAATAAAGCTCTGAGAGTCACCTGAGCGTGACGTGCTCTGCCCTGAGAGTCACCTGAGCATAAGTGCTCAGCACACAGAATGTGGGATGACTGGGCAGAAGAAGTTTAGAGTGAGAAGGGGGGAAATAAAAATTAAACTTGGTATTTTTAATCAGTCCTGTTTCAGAGTGGAGTATCAAACCATGGTTTGAAACTGTGGTTTCAGCTTGGGTTTTTCTGTATGGGAATTAAGATAAAAGTTGAGCTAAAACCTTTTTCTTTCATACATACTTCTGGGGTTTTGAAATTGTATTTTTAGCAGTACCTAAGCATTCCAATTATATACTATTGTTCCTGAGCTATCAGTGTCTCAGAATGGCATTTGAAACATCCCACCTATAAAGAGATAAAACCCCTCTTTCCCCATTATTTTATCAGTTGCCATTAGACTTATGTTCTAATCTTCATTTTCCTGTGTTTGTATTGTATTTGTTTAGTTCAAGATTTTGTAGGACAGAATTCCTAAAGGAATTCAATAAAATAAAATAAATGAAGGAACAGAACACTGAAAACAGATACAAATGGCTGATGTTAGACTGCAGGCTTTGCAATAATGCAGTCTGTTTGCCAAGAAGGCACAATGGAAAAGCCTCCTGTGGGTAAAGTAATGGGATGTTTAGCAATATGTTGTTGTTATTGACTTTCTGTAGTGAAAAGCATTCATTAATCAAGTTCTGCTGCTTTGTTCTGTACTTCAGGCATTCAATATCAGAAACAGGACATGACACTGACATAAGACAAATTTTGTATCACACAAACAGAAGAACCTCACAAATCTTGTCCGGTCAGGTCAGAAGAGACTCAATGCACTGTATTAGAGTGTGGATCACCAAATGCTGCCCAACTAACCTGCTCTATGGCAGGTATCTTAGGTGCTGTAAAAATTCATGTGGGACTGCTTGTCAAAATAGTCCTGCCCATAAGGTTTACCACTCTGCTTTGCTAAATGGCAACTTCAACCTACGTGGTTTCCAGTGAAAAAACAGAGTTAATTAACTTATCATCAGATGTTTGATGCAGTCAGAGTATCTGAAGTTTAAACAGGTAATTAAAGGTCCAATATGATATGTTGTTGCCAATATTCATTGATATTGGTGCTTAAGAGTACTCGAAATTATTTTCTAAAAAATTATTATTGCTTACCTGTAGTATACACTGTGCAATTACAGAAGTTATTAATTTTTGATGCCTAAATCATAAATAATCCAGAGTGCTGCCATGCAGACTAGAGCAGAGCAGTATCAATTTAGTTGGAACACAGTGGCTTTTAAAACAATAATAAAACTATAATAAAAATCTAAATGGAATCACTGGAGGAAGTGCAGGAAATAGTGATTTCTTTGTCATCTAAACCCTTTAGCTCAGAATCTGATTTTTGTGGAAGATGTATTGACATGAACGCTTGGTGAAATTCTACAGTTTGCCATGCAAAAAAATGCAGTTCAGGTACAATTGTTTTGTTGGGCATTATGATCTATTAATTATGGTATTTGTGGGCATCATTGTTCTGAGCACTTCTCTGCTGCCTTCTGTGCTGGCTCATGTTGCTGGGCAGGGGGAGTGGCTGTGAGAGGGGTGCTGGTGCCCTCAGGAAGGCAGTAATGAGCCTCTGTCCTTGTTTTGCTGGCGCAGTTCGTAAGAAGCGGGTGGAAGGGGAGCGGCAGTAGCCACAGCATCGAGGACACGAGGCACGACTGGAGGCCACCACCAGCTGCAGTCTCACCTGCTCACTGCTCAGAAGGGAAGGCACTGGAAAATGATTACAGTGGGAGTTGCTGATTTCTGTTAATGTCTCCTTTTAACCTTGCAAACAGAGCCTGTTCATTTTCAATGTTCACGGTTAATTTAATTCTTATGAGAAAGGTTCATAGTTGGTTTGATTTTAATGAAGAAAATGGTTTGCAGTATCTGAAGCCAATATGCAGCATCTTAACTGTGTTACTGAGCATAACATATAGTGACTCTGACCCTTATTTTAGACACTTTTTGATATGTAAAAATATGACCTTGTATATGGATAAGGGGTTCTCTGCTGAAAATAGAAATTTTAGGGCCAAGTTCTGCAATGCCTTATGTTTGTGAATAATCCTTACTTATGTGTATAGTCCTGCTGAACTGAACCCTGCAAAGGGCTGCTCCCAGGAGTAGAACTAGTGATGCCAGTACAGGTTTGCAGGTTCACACCCCTGAGCCTCTCTCCTGCAGTGGGATCTGGGCAGCTGGAACCACCTTGGAACGGCGCCTGTCACCCTTGTTGGGCCTCCACCCGTGCAGCTCCCAGTGCAGGCTCACGCCTAGACGTATGAACATTGTCAAAGCGTACTTGTTTACATAAGCTTAGCTTAGGTGGATCATTTTGCAATGTTACACTGATGTTTTTTATTCTTACTCCACATTGTAAAGTAATATTAGTGCTGCCAATCCTTTAGACGTTGAATGTTTTGGGTTTTTTTCTAGGCCAACAAGTTTTTGTTTGCTACTAGGGTGCACAGTTTACAGCTATTGATCTTAACCTAAACAAGTATTCTGAGCAATATTTGTTTTGCTTTGAGCCATGAGTTTGACTTTTTTAGTTTTGGTATTTATGTACATTTGTTAGCATTATAGGACTGTTCTCAGGACCTTTTAGATGAAGATTAATTAAACACTTAATCCAGGAGAGCCACTGTGTTACCAGGAAAAGACACTAAAGGGGTAGTTTTGACAGCTACATAACTGACATTTTTATGCTGCAGTTGAGGTTTGTCCCTGTATCACAAGGCACGTGGGTATTTGTGCCAGTGTTTTTCTGAATAAGGGCAGATTTAAGCACATGCACAAACGCTTTGCTAAATCATGGCCTTAACTTCCCTGCTGGACATTATCTTAGCCCAGTGGAAAACACGAAGCAGCCGCTAACCCCAGTGCTCAACAGCGTCCAAATTTTAGTAAGAATTCAGTCTGATGTTCCATTCTGTGTATTTTGCAGTCTAAAAGTACTTCTCCCACAGTTGTATCACTGCCAACAGCTGGCTAACAGCCAGAGCTCACTTTGGTTACACGTGTGTGTGCTGTAAGAGCCAAGGGCTGCTCAGGTCGGGTGTGGCACACCCCCAAGCTTGTCCAGCTCCTGGGGCCAGCGCTGCTCCCAGGGGCACAGCGGCCTCTCTGAGAGCAGGGATGAAGCACTGCTTCCCTGGGGCCTGCTGGACAGCACAGTCCCTGCAGGATACTCCCGAGCCAGCAGGGACTGCTGTGGGCCACAGTGCAGCCGGGCATCCAGGGATCAGAGACCTGGGCAGCGCCGGGGCAGGCGGCCGACGCCTGGCACACTTCCCTGAGCATGTTTTTGTCTTGCTGGGGTGCAAGCTAACAATGAACCCTCCCTCTGTGCCTTTTAGAATGGAAATGAGGAGGTCCAAGGCAACACTCTTCCTGTTGGATACTGGTCTTTGTAGTGGGGTCCAAAGTGAATAACACTCACTGAAATCCCACTTAAATACTTGGCTACAGTGGTCTGCTGAGCTGAGATATAAAGTGCAGTAGCCACAGTAGTTTCCTTCCCTGAGAGCTCCCAGTCTCTACAATTTCCACTTCTTCCTTTCCTCAGAATAAACTGAAACCTTTGCTTTGTAAGTAAAAAACATAACACACAGAGGAGCCTTGCTAAGGTTTTCCCTGGATCCATGCAGGGATTTTTGATATCCCATTAAAAAAATTTACAAGTTCTGTAATACAGTCATAACTCTGCATGGGCTTAAATGGAATCCTAAAAATTTTGGATTACAAGGGGAATACTGGGCTTTGCACCATGAAGTTTCATGGGTGGGAGGAATCTTCACTGGCAAAGCCTAAAGATTATGTTACTGATAACCTTCAGTGATAGGAATCATACTGCCCCTAATTTCTTGTTCTTTTCCTTTGATCCAACCAAGGGAATCCCAATTACCAATCAATTCTTTGAAGATTTTTTAAATTTTTTTTTTGAGTGGTACGTATCTGTGTTTAAGGGAAACAAGTGCAATCCATATCCAGTCTTAATTGCCATTGACAGTGTTGGTGTTTGCATGCAGCAGTTTCACAAGGATGGGTTGGCCTGACTGCTTCATGGTGTCTGCAGCATGTCCTGTGTAGCTTTGCTCAGAGCCACACACGTGGTTACACAGTCAGCTGGCTCCATCTGTGTTTTGCAGCCCCAGTTTGCACCATGGACCAAGGTACCTGGCTGGGGAAAGCTCTGTGGGCTCCCCAGCCCTCCATCTGCCATGCCCTTTGCACAGCCAGGGTTCCCCTGGAGGGAGGATCCTCAGCCCTCCAGGGATCATCTCAAACACCAGCCCCACCCTGAGCGAGCAGACGGGGCTGGAGCTGGAGCTGTGCACCCCATGGCTGGGACCTGGGAGCCTGGCTTCTTCCAGCATGCCTGAGGACAGCTCCCAGTCCTGGCCCCTCTCTGCAGGCAGCTCTGCCAGCCCCTGCCAAGGGGCTCAGTGACCAGGGATGTCTTGGTCCTGCCTCTTCTGTGTGCTCCACACAAGGCCTTTGCTGGTCACTGGCCTGGAGTGTCACAGGTCAGACATTGCAACAATATAAAGATCTGTTGGATGCAACAACAGCACACAGTGGTGATGCCAGAGGCAGATTTTCATACTAATACAAGATTATTTAGCTGGTTAAAAATCTCTGCAACTAACATGAAGGGGGGCAGGATGTGATGAGCTATTTCATATCCTATTTTCAGACAAGATCTGACATTGTCAATGCTGAATGGGGAACAGGGACAGAAGAGTCCTTTTTTCTTAAGCAAACATTCAGGAGTAACTTTGTCTATTTTTGCACATTGCTTCTCGTGTTGACTGCTTCAGTTTGGTTTGTATTTTTTATACAGTTTTTTCATGGAAAAGCTCAACTTTGTGTGTGTCCCAACATCCATGTGAAGTGTGGTGTGCACTGAGGACCATATGTGTACCTGTATAAATGACGATGTTATCTCTGGAACAAAAGCAATTGCATGCGCACGGTGTGGTGCATATTACTCAAGAGGAAGAGAATTACCATGCTATGTAACAGTGACTCCCCAGCATTGTGGTTTTTCTAAATAAACCTTCACAAAGGATTTGGGGTTTGCAATTTTTTCATGTGTTTGTTTCTTGAATCAAGCCCTTCTAGGTGCTTGACATCAGATTAAACTGCTTTCTCCACTGCAGCTCTTGCAGCTTTCTCTCTCCTGGATTGCACCTTCTCTTCTCAGGTGGAGAGATGTGTGTTTCCTGCCCTCTGTTCTCCACACTGTCTCAGCAATTTCCATATGGCGTCTCATTAGAATCTGACACCAAGACACACCAATTTCTTTCACATTATATGTAGCTCTAAGGTTCAAGGAGCTCAAGCATTGTAGAGTGCCTAAAGGCATAGACATGGTTAATGTGGCCCTTAGAACCTGTGCTGCATGATAAAAGAACTGCCAAATGCACAAAACTGCACAGTGCACAAGGACAATTGAAAAGGAAATGTCAGAACATCTCCCCACAGACAATTTGCTCTCCAAAATCCCAGAGAAGTTCAGTTAACTCACAGAGAAACATCTTCTCTACCTATTTTAAAATTGCCTTTGCTTCTGTCAGTACTTTAACTGAAATCTCCCAGTACCCTTCTTCTTTTCCTCTCCCCGATGTAATTAAGTGGATGACACTTCAAGAAAATGAGGAAATCTCATCCTGAAAGATGAGGAGGTATCTGTGTCCCAGGAAGTGGTTCTGCTGGGATTTGCAGAGCCTAAATCAGCTCATGGGAACTACGCAGCACAATTCCCAGATCCTCAGTCATAAGGGAATCAAAAAATACAGCTGCAGAGAAGCTCATGAGGTCATGCACTCCATTTCCTATCTCCCAAACAGAGTTTTATTTCTACATAATTCATAGCTTTTACAAAAAGACCAATTTTGGTCCTGCATCCCTTTCATTACAGGGGTTGTGTTAAGTTCCCTTGGGATTTTGAACATAAATGCAGTATATGCCAAATTACACAGATGCTGTATCCCACCTTATCACTACACCTTTATTTTAGGAATCAGCTTCTTCCTTTACACTCTTTTTTTCAGAATGAAAGTTTCATATGCAGTTGAATAATATTGACTTTACAAAAAAGGAGTTGTTACTATTCTTGGTCTCTGAGCAGGCATCTTTGTATCTTCCCTATTCCAGTCAGTTCAATCCTCCCCCAAGCCCATACAACAACAGTGCAAACCCCAGTGCTTCATATTCTACAAGGAATGCCAGGTCACTTTCCCCATGAATATGATATGGAGTGACAGCCTGAGCTGCAGGAAGCTGCATTTCCCTCTGCCTATCCATCCCCTGCTGCTGCCATGCAGAAAGTCCCTTGCTTGTGTTCTTTTCATGTATCTACCCAAAAGTCAAACCTCAATTTTGAATGAAACAGAGACTCCAGGGAATTTTAATACAACATGAAAGAATGAGGTACGAGCTGACTGAATCTTGTGCCCTGTTGCAGTAGCTCTGCTCTGTTGGCTGCTGTGTTTCTCTAGCCACAGCCAGGAGCTCCGCGCTCTCTGCCCAGCACAAGCTGCTGCCAGACCTGCAGCAGGCTGGCACCCAAATGCAGCTCAAGGAGAGCACAGAGAGGAACCACAGGGCTGCTGGGGATGAGGCTGTTGGACAGGAAACACAAACCCACGCAGTTCTCAAATCAAGCTTTTGGATGTTTTAACAGAGGACAGCATTTGCACGTTAAACCCAACAATCTGTTTCAGCCATAGCAAATGTACTTCTGTCTGAGTGGAGCAGAGTGGTCAATGGCCTTTGAGGCTTCCTTTTGGAGGAGGTGGCAGAGGGGCAAAACACCAGCAGAATTGTGTTCAGCTGGTTCCCAGCCACAGCAAAGTGCTTTGAATGTTCATGCTTTTCTTGTCCATTCCCATAAAGCAGATGAGCAAAAACAAAAGCAGCACAAGGGGCCTCCCTTAATGAGGGTCTGTTTGTTTCTTACAGGCAGCTGCCTGACTATTGAGTCTGGCATTAGGTAGACTCATTCAATGAGCAAGGGAGGAGACAACAGGACAGTCAGATAAAGCAATTGCATGTATTGTTTCACAGTCAATCTTTTCTGATAATGACTGCATTGATAATAAATTGAAAAGAATCTGGAAGCAACATTTCCTAGTTGCAGAATTGTTTATTTCCCAGCTGTCACCACAGATGCAGGTCACCTAAAAGCTGCTTAGATCTCAGTGTGTGTTGGTGAACACTAAAAATCTCCCCAGGCCTGAGAATCTTGCATTAATTCTGCCGCTTGTCCATGAAAAGGTTGTGTACTTGTCATTCATCCAAATCGGCTGTAAAAGCTTTCAGATGATGATGGTGGAGAAAGAGGTCACTGTGCACAGTGCCTGGTGAACCAGGGCGTTGGCATTCATGGTTAGTTTGTACTCAGCAGTGCTGGCACCCTGCACACACTGGTGTTCATCACCCACATTAACCAGATTGCTCAGAGATCTAATGTGGTCTTGTGTTATAACAGTTCACGGGACACTGCATTCAGGAGCAGGAAAAACAGAGCCCTTGGCAGGAGCTGCTACGGAGGCTCCCCCCACCCCGTGGCTGGTGGGCAACACCAGGCAGCACAGCCACTCTAGTCCATCCCTGTATTTTTTCTTGCATGCTTTTAGGCTGCTTGAGGGAAAAAAAGAGAAGAAGAAGAAGAAAAAAGCATCATTTAATGTGTCAGCTCACTTGAAAATAAGAATAAACTCTCAAAAAAATCTCCTTAAAATGTTGTTCTGCAGAGCCAATTGCTCTATGGCTGCTGATTACATCTCCAGTTAAGCTCTCTCTGCCTTCACACTCCAAATGTGCTGGTTGATCCAGGTGAACTACAGTGACATTTAAATACACCACACGGAAGTTTATGGCATCTCTTCTGAGCCTGGAATAAAGTCAAGAGCACTTTTACTGGACCTGGTTACCTCACATTTAAGTTGCCCTCCTTTTTTGCAGAGTACTGACCTCATATGCATTTGTGGAAACAACTAGAGTGCCTGACAGAAGGGAAATGGAAGTTTGATTGTCAGAGGGGACAGAAGCGCTCAGCAGCTGTGACAAACCCAGCCAGCAGGAACATAAGTGGTTATGCCACCTGCCAACAGCTGGGGTCCCTTCCAGCACTAGGGATTCATGGGGTTTGAAAGATCATTTCCATGATGAGAAAGACTGAAGGTTTAAACAAAGATATGTGATGACATTTAAATAAAAATGCATTTGCTTTCACTTCATTTTTCATTAAAATGAGACAGCTGTACTTAATGTTTTCTAGATGTTTCCTATTCTATTTCTGTACCAATGAGAAAATCCAATTAAAAATATTATTTCCCTTCACTCTTCTGAGGCTTTCAAACTGACTCCATAATTAAATGAGCAAGTCATAACAAGTTACTTTTAATATTTGCACAATGGAAAGCACTGTTTCCAAGGAGAAGCAGCATGATCCTGCATGCTGAGAAGTCAGCAGAGACTCCAACCTGCACACAGGCAGTGCTGGAAGGACAGCCATCCCCAGACACTGGCTGAGGCACCTCAGGCTGCTCCTGTAAAGGACTCACTGGGCTGTCTGGACAGCTTGGAGCCAGAATGAATCACTGCAAGAATATCCAAGGAGACCTGGGTGCTCAGGAGGAGCCTTGCACAAGGTTTTGCTTATTGTTTGTCCACCAGTGCACACAGTCAGTGTAGCACCCAGCTGTGCCACTCACAGCAGTGTCACGTAAGTCAAAGGCCAGGTGGGTACTCAGTTCACCTGGTGGTACAGTCACAGCTTTGCCCTGAGTTGCTGCTTTGAAATTTCTCTGTGCTTTGTAATGATCCCATTTGGTCTCATTTTTCCATGAGAGGGACTACGAGGCCACCTAGCCTGGCCTCTTGTGTATCTCATATCCTTAAATTGCATGCCAGTACCCAGCCTATAATTTAATCAGGCCAAACACTTGCATCATATAAAATAAAAGAAAAATGTTGACACAAGAACTGTGTTCCAGAGAGTAAGTGATGCAATGGCAGGAATGAATTAGGTGTGACATACACAGATATTTTTTTGTGCTGAAGGTAAAGCCACCTGCTACAGAGGAAGTGAAAAGCCTGATGTCTCCATCAGCTCAGATGGGTGGAGAGAATCAGCTCAGAGTTGGTGATTAAGTTTACCTCTGGACACATGAGCAGTTTGGCACACAAGAACTGCCAGAGATGCTAAAAAAGCATTGGCACCAACATTCTGCATCCTTTTCCGGAGCAATCACTTGCTCTGCTTGGAACCTAACAAAGAAATCTCAGCAGGCTAATTTACTTGAAAATGTTTAAACCCATGCCAAGCTAATCAGCCCTCTGGATGACCTTTTGAATCTCCTTCCCCTGGATAAAGCTGCCCTGAATTAAAGAAAAATTTGCCCCCAAAAGGTGTTCGATACCACAAGGATATGTAGAAGGGGGGTTATCAATGGCACTTGCCCTGTAACCAGTATGGGTGACATTTCAGCTTCTGAACCATCTTGAAATCATTAATAAATCATAGTTTGCTACATTTTGCTGAGCAGTTTTGGTGTAAACATTAAAAGGTACTCAAACAGAGACTACTGCACATATCCTTCAGACACTGCAGTGGTGGAAACTGAGGCACAAATACGTTCAATGCTTTTTTTCCCATTCACCCAACAAAATGTTGAAAACAGATATCCCCTTGATATTCACTGTAGGAGTTCCTACAGATCCTGATGCACTAGCCTGTCAATGAAGATTTATGTGCTAGACATGCATTTGGTTTCCAGTAGAGCTCATTGGGACTCATTGCAGAAATGCTTCCTGCCCTCTGTGAGTCACCAAGGCCACTGGGGAGCAGCGTCACCCTCTCTGCACAGGGACAGCCAGGCACCCCTGCACAGCAGAGGGGAGCACGAGGAGCATGACTCAGGCTGGAGCATCCAGGGGCAGTGATGCCATGGCAACTGTGCTTTAACCACTGGCTTACTTAGACTAGGCAGCCTTTAATTAATGGCTTGATTCTTGCTCCCTCCTTTCTTCCACACTTGTAATATTTACTGCACTCCCATGGCAAACCACTGGAATATTCCAAACAGACAGCAAAGAGCAGAGAATACAGCTGGTCCAAACAGCATATGGGAGAAAGCCCCAAGCTCCTTGATGAATCAGGGCTGGGTACAGCTGCTGGCTGCCTCAAGGAAGGGCAGTACCAAAGCAAGGGACACCAGCTGGATCTGCCTGGAGCCCGTGTGCTCATCACTAGGAGAACAGAATCACTGCCAGCACCTGTCAGCCTTAACACTGAGAGTGCCCCTTCAGCATCAGAGCAAGAAAGCAAAACATATACTTGGAATTATAGCATGCCCTCACGCTGGTCATGGGAGAAAGAGGCCAAGGTTTGTCCCCTCTCCTCACAACGGGAGGAGTAAGACCTATCACAAATAGGTTTATGTTTTCTGGTAGATGGACAGTAGGCCAGTGACCTTCAGGAATCCAAAGTTTATAGGCTAGAAATCAGTTCAAAACTGAAGACACAGCTGGAAATATTTTTTGCTTTCAATTTTAGGTGAAAGTCGATACTAGCAATCATTCAGAAAAAAGGTTCAAAATCAAAGACCGTAAGAAGGCTAACATGCATGCTGGTAATTTTTATCACTGACACTTTTGAAATGCTTTCCCCTCTACCCACTCCTCAAATGCCATTGACTCACTCTGTCAGAAGACACCCAGGGTTCAGGGTTCCTGATGAACTTGCCTTACAAGGGCAAAATGACTGCACTACCCAGAAGAAATTCCTGAGGATAAGAGGTTTAAAGAGCTGAGGACTTATTTTGGCTCAGGGAGAAGCAGGACACATTTTTTCTCTAGAACATAATTTTCTCTTTAATAAGCTCTAGACAAAAACCTGCTTAAGTACAGAGAAGAAACATTACTAACAAAATGTTCTCTCCAATTAGAGGACAATTTCTTGTCCTGCACTTTGTACCTGAGACACAGAGGGATTTGATGCTAACAAGGTAGAACTAACCTATTTACAGGGATTGTTCCCAGGATGACACAGGCAAGAGCAAACCTGCATTTCAAAATGACCAGTCCAGTTGTAATAAAGAACATGGAGCTTTTGCTGTTTTGACCTAATCCCATTTACATATGTGAACTGGGAGGAGAATAATGGTTTTAATTTGAACACCCTTCACTGACTTGAAAGACTTATGTGTCACACCACAGACTAATCAGGGTTCATACTCTTGATAGGGGATGAAATAGTAAAATAGGTATAAACTGATACTTTGGTCACAGACTGGCTTGAGTGTTCTGAAACTCAGTGTGAAACAGAGTAATTGCCATCCAGGAGCATCTATGCTGCTCTGTGTAATGGCACAGCTGAAATAACAGCAGCCTCATCCCCAAACCAGATGTAATCCCCCAAAACAAACCCACATGCAGGGAAGACTGAGGTCTCTGTAAGGAAATGCTGCTACTCTGCCAAGATCTGTGTTTATGAGGACTAGAGAGCCTGAGAATACAGACAACACAAAGACCAACATGGATATACTGATGTAAAAGCTGATACCCTAAAATGAAACTTTGCAGACTGTCAGTGAAGCTAAGGTAGATTTCGTGCACAGATGATAAGCCAGCAATAGAGATGATGAGGAGAAATCCTTGCAGGCAAAATCATTTGCTAAGAGAATTCCCAATTAGTGATTGCAGCTAGGAAAGGGACTAAATGACTGCTGTCTTCTGGAAATAGGCTTTGGTGTAAACAGTTTTGGAAAAATAAATTGACTCCTTGTCTAAGCCTCAGAGGCTTCACCTTTGAAATGTCATCTCTGAGTACACATTCTACTTGACTTAGTTGTGTGCCAGATTTAACACTGAACAACAGAAGCCTGCCTGTTTACAGAACCAGGTCAGGAGCTGGACTACAGGATGTTACAAAAGGGACCAACAATCATTAAGAGGTTTGGACTGTTAATTTTAAGATTTGCAGTGCTGTTAGATTTTAAGTTATTCAAGGCCAGAGAGAGTTATGATTCATAAAAAGGCTTTTAAGAAGATGAGACTAAGCACTGGAACAGCTGATGTGGTGCTCTCACTCTGTAGCTTAGATAATGACCTGGTCAGTGAAAAGCTACAAAACTAACACTGAAGCTGCATGTGCCTTTGTAACAGCTATCTGTAACTTACAGAGCTTAGCAGCCTCAGCTGAGGAGGCCCCCGTGTGCCATGCAGAGACCACATATCCAGCAAATGCATAGTTACTACTGCAAAAAGATTAGAAACTAAACCAGCAGGATTATTCCTTCTGTTTTAGAGTTCAAAATTCCAAACACACATCTGGCCCCACTGCACCTCTGTGCATGTCTAGAAGCCCAGATGGATTTAACTTCATGTGTTCTGGTGTCTCCAGTGACCTCGAGCCAAGGTCCCTCTGCAAGCCAGACCTGACCAGCCCAGGCAAGACTGAGTGCCCAGGGACCTCAGTCAGTGTCTGCAGCAGAGCAAGGACTCCTCACTTCCTGGGCTCTCCTCTTTCTCTGCAAGTGTTCCCCTACAGAAATCCCTAAAGGGTGATCAGGGCCAGCACAGACACTGAACTACAACTCATAAGCAGCTGCAGTCCTACTGGGGAGAAAGATCTGTCCAAAACAATTTGAGTTTTTTGTTTCCACTCTCAGATTTAACATAAATACCAAAGAAAAACAACAAGTCCTTTTAATCAAGAGGAAAGAAAATGAAATCTACAAGTTTTTAAACAAAAGCTGAAAACTGCTGTTTTTTCTGGACTCTGAGGCACTGGAGAACATAATTTGTATTCATGGTGTGGATTATACATAGAATTAAAAAATCAGTAACTAGAAATTAGCTTTTTTGGGGAAAATTAGTTATTTTTTGGACAGAAATACTTCAACTATTTCCAAAAGTTCCACAACTAAAAGTGCTTTCTGACTCCTACTTTGAAACAAGTCTAATAGCTGCAAACAACCATAGATTTAAAAGGTCACTGCATAATCCAATCTCAGCAATGAGATTTTTAGTTATGACTACACTAAAATAATGATCTCAATTCACAGGATGATTAAACACCTATTAATTTATTTCAGTAAAACAGGCTGATATAACCAAGATAGCTGAAGTGTAGTTCACACCACCTTTTCACTCGAGGTGCTAGTTAAAACAAAAAGAACCCTAGTTCTTTTTCAAACTCAGATTTTTCCTATTCAAAACTCTGAAATAAGATTCCAATTTTAGTATCTACTTCAGAACCAGCATATCAAACTACTGCTGGACATTACCCTGCTAATTTTAAGCATTCACTATTGCCCTAGGAGGCAGGTAATTGTTTACTATGAGAGTTCCCCTGCTGCTTGAGCCATTTGTACAAATATTCACTGTGATGAGTGACTGCACTTGATATGCCAAAAGCTTGCAACTTCCCAAAAATTATGCCCTCAGAGCCACTTGATATCCAGAGTTATATCTTTCTGTGAGGAGCATAGTTTTAGCAGTTTTCTCTTGTTTTTTCTTAGATTTCATTTACTTCTCAGCACTAACTTGGACATGAACAGGCATCGCCATCAAGCAAAAGAGCAATCAATCTGTAATATTCTACTCCAAAGAAGTTCTTTCTTGCATGTTTTGTACTTTATATTTCATACTAAGGCATTGCATGAGTGAGCAGAAATATACTGATAGTATGAAATGCTACTTTTAATGAAGGAAAATTAACCTCTTACCCTGACAGATGATTAAGCCAGGAAGTAATGAAAGCAGATTGCAACTATGTCACACCACTTAGGAGCGCAATATATTTAGTACTTCTTGTTTCTCAATTCATGCATTAACTGCTGCTGGTCAGCTTGCTGAGTTTAATCTCAACCACTAAATGCATGGAAGAGGGGTGAGGAGGAAAGAAGTCTAGCCAGCTCTTTTTGCAGCTTCACATTATCTCACACAATGCTGAGAGGCAACAAAAAGGTCTGAACACCAATCCCACAGTACCATCCTAATCCCTGGGGACCCTTGCACAGTGAGGCCCAAATCTTGATAATATAGTTTGTTTTTTGCTTTGCCTAGTCATTGGATAGGCAGTGACATAGCTTTACAGAGACCCTGGCTCCAGAGGGCTGCTCTGACTCTACTCCTGACATGTGCTTGAATTCCTTGAGCTTCTGTTCCCAGCTATGGAACTCTGCAGGTGAGTGAGCTTCATGTTTTGTACACACAAGGTCAAGACACAGCTCTTGATATCTTTGCTCTTCTGATGGGATTTTTTTACCCCTTCTTTTGTCTCCTTCACCTTCTCTTTCCTTTTCTATGTGGTATGCCCCTCTAGAAGCAAGGTACTGAGCAATATGTAATAAACAAAGGCATCACTTAGTGGTGCCACATAAGTGATCACACTGCATTTTGTGATGGAGAAATGCATCTTGGCAGCTGTAACCAGTGTAACAAACAAATATGCTGCAGGGGTTTATGTGATTTTACAACAAAGTCAACCTTGAAACTAAATGCTAATTAATTCCATGATTGCTTCCTAATGAAAAACCTACTTGGGATTCTCACCAGGAAGCAGCAGAAGATTGATCCTGAGAAACTGAAGACACCTCTTCAGGCTCTTCACATGCATGGAGCTAGGAAATGATTCAGAGCATCTTGAAAGAATTGCTTAACAGGAAAGAAGATGTGAGTCAAGTTCCAGCAAATTTGTGTGACTAAGAGCAGCACAGGTATTTGCATAAAATATTTGGGCTCTTTCAGGTAATTGGCTCACTTGCCACCTTGAAAATATTTGTTCAGCTGCTACAACTGACAGGACTCTCACAGGACAAGGTAGGTGTCACACACAGCTCTGTTCAGGTGAGTTGGCTGGTGGCAGCAGTTTGTTCTGCAATTCTTCCACTCCATCAGGTTGATGGCCAGCAGCAGAGTTCATCTCAGGAAAGTGAAAATCCTGGTGCCAAAGAATAAAGAGACAGATTGGAATGGTCTATTTTAAAAAAGAGCTGCCATGTCTAGTTAGTATCATACAGAGATTCACTGCACAGTAACAAATGGATGGACTGAGCTTGGAAACTAAAGCCAAAAGTATATGGAGTATTTCAGCCAGAAAAAGGAAGAAAAAAATGCTTTTCTGCACTGAATTGCAGGGAGTAAACATTCCTATTTTACTGATGTTCTCCATTTTCCTCTCTTAAATTCTTTTGTTATGTTTTTAAGGACAAAAGAAAAAAATTGGAATTCAAGGGGACTAAAGAGGATTTGATGTAAGCAGCAAGAAAATCAATGAGTCCCTATTCAATTCAGGTTTCACCTGAACAAATTAAATGTGTAGAAACATATTCATGTTTATTATAAACAAATGTGAAATATAATGTAACCAGTACAGTCTAACTGAAAAGGGGAGTGTGCCTCCTTATTCTGCAGCTCTGGCCAGTTGACTACTTTCATTTGCCAGTCCAGTGAAAGGTAACTACCATTGTCCTGACCTCTATATACAAACAGCCTAGGCACTGCCATTAGCATCTCACCTGTCTCTGGTTTAATATTAGACATAACCCCTGCCCCAAGCACTCCAGGTGACTAACTTCCACTCTAGAATTAGCTGCCTCTAACATCAGCTTGCAGGTCTGGAACTCATGCTGGAAAATTCAGAGCATGAATTAGTATATACCTGGTTTCTACTGGACTATTCTGGGCATTTCCTTTCTGTATTCTTCTCTGTGGTAATAATGCCTCAGACAGTCTTCCCATACTTTACTGTGTTTTGATGGGATTTCAGAAGTGCTGGGTAAAAAAAGATGGGATGCTAATATGATCATTTGAAAAAAACACATTTTATGGCTAGCATCAGCATCTTAATTAAGGAGCTCTCAGCAACTAGAAATAGAGATTTAAATAATTTCTGAGAGAGCTTTTCAGTACAAGAAGTCTAGATGAGCCAAATCATCAAGGAGATTATTTTACTGACAATATTTGATACAGGTATTTTACATAGAGCCTCTCAGAGACCTTCATATACTCATACATGCCATATATTCATTGGCACAACTATTGCCAAGAACAATCACCCAAAGGGTGGTGAGCAAGAATTAGCTGGTCTTTGCAGTAAGCACCTAAATAAGCAGTCCTGAAGGACTCCCTAGGAGGGACTCTGCATCTGAAATTATCTGACTTTATGTCATCACTTTATCTGAGTTCATAGTTATGCTTGAAAAAACAAGCCTATGTCTAATTAGGTGTATTAATGCAGGAAGAAATTATGATTATTTGCATATTGTGCAGGATGACAGAAGTTTACAGTACACAGGAAAAGCACTATCTTCTGTCTTTATGAAAAGAGGTGAACATGAGAATATTCCCAATAGGACACACTTAGGTACTTGCCAGAAGAGTTAATTGCACACAGGTAGGATTATATATCCCTTTGGACAATTGGTCTTCAGTGAAGCACAGAGACACAGAGAGCTCTTCAAATACCCCAGGAATGCTAAGAATAAAGTCCTCACAAAAGATACCCCTCCCTTCACATAAAAACCCTTCCTCTTTTTTGTTTTGGCTTTTTACCTTGCAGGTAAAACAAGTCACATGCTGACACAGTTTTCAGTGGCCCAGAAAAACAACCATCTGAGTAAAACCAGTACAGTAAGGCATGACTTACTGGCTGAGGAGCCAGCGTCCTTCTGCTTCCAGCAACACTGCTGCAAAGGCTGTAACCTCTGGCATAGAGACACAGGATAGAGCTCAAAGCACTAATGCCTCAAGTTGCTTTACAACAAGCCACCTTTATCTTTTTATTAACTCCTCATCTTGTATTCCAACTTAACACACTGTTGGGGTGCTCCAGAGCTCATTTAGGACATTCATTACAGGACCTTTGCTACAGAACATTCTCTCCTAAGACCCAGAGAGCCCAGTGCAGGTACTGCTTAGACAAACTCAGAGATCTTTACCCTGTCACAGAATAACACTCTTCTACAAACAGCTTCTACATTAAAACCTTGAACTCATGTAAAGAAACAATACAACAGATTGGAAGAAATAACCATATAAATTACATTTAAGGGCTTGTAATCAGATAAACGTATCAAAACATTACATTTCCTTCAGAATTACAGTTCTCTATTTTCTTGTAAAAGCTGAGGAACTGTTGCTGTCAGGGAGTTGCAGCTGCTGTGCCATAGCATTTCTTGGGAACTTCCAACCGGTTCCTGCACACAACAGGCTGGGCAGCTGCTTCAGCTGGAAGCTGACTCTGTTCCACCAGGAACATTCACTCCCAGAGGGGCATCAGGGCGCCGGCCAGGCAGGAGGAACAGCTCCATCTCCAGCTGGGAGCAATCAGCTGGTCGCCACTCGAGGGCAGCATTTCAGTAAAATAAAAAAGACATAGGAACAAAAATGAAGGACACCAAACTGCTGGGCTGTGTCAGCTCACCGTGAGGATTTTGTTTGCAGGCTGATCTCCAAGCTTTCTGTAGCTATTTAAACAGAGTGGCAATATGAGCAGAGTACTGAAATGTAAGCAGTGAAGGAATATGAGGTCAATACCAGATAAATCTGAGCAGATTGTACAGGCACTTTAGTTTACATATGGCTTAGCTACCTAAAAGAAAAGAGGATGCACCCACATCCAAGTCTGCCACCCTCTTCCAACAGAAAGAGTTTATCTGAGAAAGGGAAAAAATTTTCACTCAGAGCAGCCAACTCTCTTCAATCAGATCTGAGAAAGTTCTTGTACAACAGTGACTTTAAAAGCTAAGGAACAGCACCCAGTAACTGTCAGGATACAAACAATGACCCACTTGGACCATCATCCCCTTCTCACTCCCAGTAACACCATGGCACTTCTAAGGCCTGCTGCCCAAAGTGAGAAGCCTGTAATAAAAGGCATGACTGCTGCTGGTTTAGTGCTCCACTTACCCCAGCTAAAAATAGTCACAGGCAAAAACATACTCCAGTTTTGGACACTGAATGACAACATGGGCTACCAGGCCAATTAGGTCAAATTAAAATATACCAACAGAAAGAAAATAAATACTGGTAAACTTTGTCTGGAAGGCAAAGGGAGCTCTTGGAATAGCAACTTGCTACACAGCTTCAAATGTGCCCATGTCATTGGTTTGCCTTCTTCTTCCAGAGGAGATTTCCTCCATGCAAGGACAGGCTGCTCTCAGAGGAGTGTCACAAGGGCCACCACCTTCAGGCCTGGGGTGCTGTAGTCTGAGGCATCCTCTGCTCTCAGTAAAGACAGGTGATTTCAGAAGTGACTCACAGCACATCAGTGAAGGTGCCATTAGCATCCATATTACATCCAGATTTACTGTGTTTGTTGTTTGTTAATTAAAGAGGCTAAAGTAGGGGTTAATTGCACTGAATTTGAATTCAGCAGGAAAAGGAAGATGCTATTGTTAACTTGGCACCAGCAGGCTCAGCGGTGATGGCAGAGTGGTGAGGATGCTGCATACCCAGCTGTACATGTGTTGTAGGTGCATGTGAACAGAGGAAGTTTCTGGGAAGCAGCTGTTAGCATGGACAGCTCAGGCAATGTGAATAGAAACACACAGAAGCAAAATGAAAAACCTATTGAAACTCAGAAATATTCTGCAATGGCTAATTGGCAATTGGACATTCATTTCACTCCAGAAACTGAAATCAAATATACCATCATGAGGTCCAGTGATGAAGGAATGACTCAGATGGTTCCCTGTTCTTCACACATACTTACCTCCATGTTTTCAGCATTGTTTTTGCTATCCTGCCCTTCCATAATGAGCATGATGTGCTGCCATCATCCTGCAGCAGGGTTTCCACGGACAGCAACAGATGAGCAACATAAGGCAATTCCCCCTGCAAGTCTCTGAGCCAGCTTGGAAGGTAAAAGGTGCATTGCCAATGTCTCCTGTCACTAACATGCTACACAGTGCAAAAAGAAATGTGCTACTGAGGCATTATGAAGTTAGTCAACATTGAGCCATCTGCTACACATAATCTCAGGCTGCACGTCATCAGCGAGGCAGGAATTTAAAGAAGGATGTAGCCTGACATTTTATTCTAAATTGAGTACATTTAATCCAATAGTCTTTGAAGGAGAGCAGATACTGTCCCAGGGCACCTCTCTAACAATTGCTTCTTAATGTAGAACAGAGTTTTATGTAGTTTATGTTGTTAAAGGATATATATGATGATGATGCTGCTCCAAATGTTTCCTCCTTCTGTACTGCTGACTTCACTTATTAACTTATTAACCAGGAAAATATGTAAACAATTTGATTTCAAGGATTTTATGACTTCAAGGAAAAATTTGATAAACCATAGAAAGGGTAAAACCAAAATATGAGCAAAAAGAAAGCCTGAAGTCCAGAGACTGTTCCTGAAGAGCCAGTGGAGAGCTTGTCCCACACTCCTCCAAAGCACTATGAGCAGAAACTCCCTGCCTGCCCAGTCCCTCACACTGTTCTGGGTACTGCCTGCTGGCCCCCTATCCCAGGGGCAAATACAGCCATGGATGGTGTCCTCTTAGATGGAGATGTGCAGAACATGGTGATTGTACCTTAAATATTCAGCCCATCTATTTTCAGTGAAAGCAACTATGAAATTTCCAAGAACTCCCTGCCCTTTCTACATGCTCAGGTAAAGAACAGATATCAGTCAAAAGATGTAGTTAAGAAGGAGATGCTGAGTGGTACCATCACTCTCCAGGAGGTCACACCAAAACCACACAGCTGGAGGAAACAGAACAAATCTGTGATAGCAGAAGCCAGCCCTTGCCATGGGACCCAAACTGGTTTCATCCTTTCCTGTGCAACATTGCTCCTACCAGAATGGGACTTGC
Source organism: Notiomystis cincta (assembly GCA_013398075.1). Classification (NCBI taxonomy): domain Eukaryota; kingdom Metazoa; phylum Chordata; class Aves; order Passeriformes; family Notiomystidae; genus Notiomystis; species Notiomystis cincta. Next base: position 54,512 of record VZRX01006200.1, read on the forward strand.
AATGCTCACATTACCAAGCAGCAGGTGATGGACTAGTAAAGCTGGAGGCAATGAAGAATGAATAATCATGCACCACAGTCCAGCTTAGAAAAATATCCAGCCTCTGCAAATGGTAAGGAAGGGGGATTAATAAAACTTCACTAGAACTTTATACAAAGCTGAAAAACCCACAGCAAATGATATTGCAACATTGTCTTTTACTCTTAATACAGAAACCCACAGTAACCCCTGCTAAGAGTGTTAAATATTAATAATGGCTCCCAGCTGCTACTGCTACATAATGGGCTTATTTTGATGAGGATGATGTGCACAGCTTAAGTAATGTGCACTAGTTCAGATGATCCTACTTTCCTTTTGAAATTCATGCAAGACCCTCTCTCCTTGCTGCAATTAATTGAAGAACCCAGGGCTATTATTCTTAAAAGGCAGGATTTGTCTCTGATCTTTGTCCTACATTTTATCTTTTTTTTGTCAGAGGTTGCAACATGAGCAGAGGTGGATGGTTTAGCTTGATCCACGACTCATTACCAGAGGGCAGCCTTCTTTTCCTCGGTACTGTCCTAATTAGTGCCAATCTGCCCACACAAATAGCCCACAAGGATAGGGCTTTTTATTGTTCTCTGTCCTACATCGGTGCAACTATTATAAATGGTAATGTCCCTGCCTTGCATCATCATAAACATCAAAGTTAGGAAATGCCCACTTTCCTTTCATCCTTTACTAAGCAAGCCTGAGCTTCTTTCCTGGCAGAGTAGGTGATGAATAGATGACCACTGAGAGAGTCATTAATTAGCCACAAGGCATTCTCTTCTTGCCATTAAATTATATGGCCACCTTAACTAGACTGAGTTGATATTGATCTCTGTTTCAGAAGATTGCTGACTGTAGTCTGATGACCTATATAATATTTAAAATACATCAAGATCACTGTGCACTTACTGATCTAGATATGAATGGTTTTCAATGGCAGCCAGATATCCAAGACTAACTGGAAGTAACACAGACCTAAATACAGTTGGTTATTTAGAAGAGTCATCATGAAGCATTACTAAAAAGAAAACCCTCATCCTCAGAAATTCAGAAAGACAGAAGAGGCAGTAAGAGTTTTTAGATTTAATGATTCACTAGAATTACCATTAACTACTGCTGCATAAATAAATATTGAAATATATCTTTTCTGGCCTTAACCAATTCCTGTCCAAAGATTTTATGTAAGAATGCAAAACTAGTATTATCTAGGTCTGAACATGGCCCTGAGGAAAAAAATGCAGAAAGGGTCTTCATCCTTTTCAGACTCAGCTCTAAGTAAGCCTTAGGTCAGGAAGAAACTCCACTCATCTTGGCTGAGTTTAATACAACATTAGATGGAAGATACTGTCTAATACTGGTGTACCTGTCAGGCACATTTCCAAACTAATTGATATTTCATGTTCAGCTCATTGTATCACTCATGTTAAACAACATTTCCACTTTCTTGAATTACAGCTCCCCTTTACTAAAAGCCATTTTAGCTGAAGTAACTGGTCTGAGTAATTCCAGCTCTAGGCAGGCACCCAGATACTTGTAATTTCCATTAATCAGTGTGAAGAGGCTGAAGCTGATCTATGGCTCCACACTGCACACACAGGAGACATTTTTAATAAATGCTGACCTGCAGTTCAGCTCTTTTGCTAGGTGGGTCTTGACTGAAGTGCTGATGCAGTTCTGCAGATCAAGTTGTTTCACAAGGACTTGAGAGCACTGAGATGTCACAATCTGGTGCTCACTTTCTATAGCTGGTATAAACTCAATTGGACATCCCTAGGGGAGCCTCCAACCTCCCAGAAATATTGTAGACAGCAGAAAATTAAACTGAACCTTTTCTTGCCAACAGTTTATAGTCTCTTGTACTGCTCTGGTCTGTCTATGCATTGCCTTCAGTCCCTCTGTTCAGGATTGCCACACACTGGCTTCTCATGAAATGCTGAGGTGCTGATCTATCAATCCTTATCAGCAACCTGTGTGTCTTGCAGGGCAACTTTTGTATTTTCCTAACTTAGGTCTGAAAACTCCTGGACAGATTAACAATGTTTGTGAGATCTGCCTTGATTTTGTACTGTATTCCTTAAAGAGACTCCACGACCACCACTGAATATAATTTGAAAACTACAACCAGGTATTATGTCAGTTGATGCTTTCCTTTTTTTTAAAAAAACCCCAACCTTGTGTGGATACATACTGGGCTGAAGAATGCTGAGGTTATGATATGACATCTAAGGTTTAAGGTACAGATCTATCTTTCTAGGACTTCCCAGAAAAAAAAATTACACCACACTGGTGTTACACACACACACTGCCCAGAGTCCATCCTGGATGACTTTGGAAGTGACCTTTGAGAGGCATCCTTTCCAACAGCCCTGCTCCAGCACAGGCACCCAGGGCAGGCTGCTCTGGACACTTCTTGGTATTTTGGGACATCTTATGTCTGTACAGAATGCACACACGTGCACCATCTGTTTGTGACATACAGTTCCTGTTAGAAAGCCCCAGTTCAGCAGTAATGGATCAGCTTGCCAAGCCTGTTGACGGGTTTCTCTGTGAGAAGTACTCACTTGGAACACTGCCATTACAATTAATTTTAATATAACATGGTATTCCAATACCTGAAGGGAACTTACAGGGAAGATGGGGCAAGATTATCCCCCAAGAGCATATAGTGACAGCACAACGGGGAATGGGTGCAAATTGTAAGAGGGTAGGTTTAAGATTAGGTACTAGAACATAATTTTTTACAGTGAGGGTAGTGAGGCCCTGAACAGATTCCCAGGTAAGCTGTGGATGTTCCATCCCTGGAAGTGTTCAAAGCCAGGTTGGACGGGGCTTTGATCACCGTGGTCCAGTGAAAAGTGTGCCTGTCCATGGTAAAGGTTGAACTACATGGTCTTTGAGGCCCCTTCCAACCCAAACCGCTCTAGGGATTCTACGACTCTAAGACACACGTTATTTTCCTCAGGTGAATTTCCCCACGTCTGACTGTTTCAATAAATCTGGCATAGTTACAATGTCATATTTGTGCGCTTATGCCCGAAGTCTCTCCTTTTTACACTCTCTCTGACGGACCGCACTGCCGAGCCTCCAGCTGGCAAACGGGCTGGGTCTCCGCAGGCGGGGGCACCGTGCCGGCTCCTTCAGCAGCGGTGACAGAGGACTCGGGCGGACCGGCCACGGACCTCACACCGCCCCTCACAGCTCCGTCTGGGCCGGGCCGGGCCGAGCCGACCCCAGCCCGGCCNCTCCACACTGCACACACAGGAGACATTTTTAATAAATGCTGACCTGCAGTTCAGCTCTTTTGCTAGGTGGGTCTTGACTGAAGTGCTGATGCAGTTCTGCAGATCAAGTTGTTTCACAAGGACTTGAGAGCACTGAGATGTCACAATCTGGTGCTCACTTTCTATAGCTGGTATAAACTCAATTGGACATCCCTAGGGGAGCCTCCAACCTCCCAGAAATATTGTAGACAGCAGAAAATTAAACTGAACCTTTTCTTGCCAACAGTTTATAGTCTCTTGTACTGCTCTGGTCTGTCTATGCATTGCCTTCAGTCCCTCTGTTCAGGATTGCCACACACTGGCTTCTCATGAAATGCTGAGGTGCTGATCTATCAATCCTTATCAGCAACCTGTGTGTCTTGCAGGGCAACTTTTGTATTTTCCTAACTTAGGTCTGAAAACTCCTGGACAGATTAACAATGTTTGTGAGATCTGCCTTGATTTTGTACTGTATTCCTTAAAGAGACTCCACGACCACCACTGAATATAATTTGAAAACTACAACCAGGTATTATGTCAGTTGATGCTTTCCTTTTTTTTAAAAAAACCCCAACCTTGTGTGGATACATACTGGGCTGAAGAATGCTGAGGTTATGATATGACATCTAAGGTTTAAGGTACAGATCTATCTTTCTAGGACTTCCCAGAAAAAAAAATTACACCACACTGGTGTTACACACACACACTGCCCAGAGTCCATCCTGGATGACTTTGGAAGTGACCTTTGAGAGGCATCCTTTCCAACAGCCCTGCTCCAGCACAGGCACCCAGGGCAGGCTGCTCTGGACACTTCTTGGTATTTTGGGACATCTTATGTCTGTACAGAATGCACACACGTGCACCATCTGTTTGTGACATACAGTTCCTGTTAGAAAGCCCCAGTTCAGCAGTAATGGATCAGCTTGCCAAGCCTGTTGACGGGTTTCTCTGTGAGAAGTACTCACTTGGAACACTGCCATTACAATTAATTTTAATATAACATGGTATTCCAATACCTGAAGGGAACTTACAGGGAAGATGGGGCAAGATTATCCCCCAAGAGCATATAGTGACAGCACAACGGGGAATGGGTGCAAATTGTAAGAGGGTAGGTTTAAGATTAGGTACTAGAACATAATTTTTTACAGTGAGGGTAGTGAGGCCCTGAACAGATTCCCAGGTAAGCTGTGGATGTTCCATCCCTGGAAGTGTTCAAAGCCAGGTTGGACGGGGCTTTGATCACCGTGGTCCAGTGAAAAGTGTGCCTGTCCATGGTAAAGGTTGAACTACATGGTCTTTGAGGCCCCTTCCAACCCAAACCGCTCTAGGGATTCTACGACTCTAAGACACACGTTATTTTCCTCAGGTGAATTTCCCCACGTCTGACTGTTTCAATAAATCTGGCATAGTTACAATGTCATATTTGTGCGCTTATGCCCGAAGTCTCTCCTTTTTACACTCTCTCTGACGGACCGCACTGCCGAGCCTCCAGCTGGC
>VZRX01006200.1:59480-102554 GCA_013398075.1 Notiomystis cincta
ACCAAGGCCCGCTCGTACGGCAGCACGGCGAGCGTGGCCGCGCCGCTGGCCGAGCGCTACGTGGAGCACCGGCTGAGCGCCGGGGACACGCTGCAGGGCATCGCCCTCAAGTACGGCGTTACGGTAAGGGAGCACCGCCGGCCGGGCCGGGAGCGGCGCTTGGAGCCGCAGAATGGCCTGGGCTGGAAGAGACCCTAAAGATCATCCAGGTCCACCTGCCGTGGGCAAGGACACCTTCCGCTAGACCAGGTCGCTCAGAGCTCCATCCAGCCTGGCCTTGAACTCCTGCAGGGATGGGGCAGCCACAGCTTCTGTGGGCAGGCACCCCATCCTCAGCCTGTGGCTGTTGCCCCGGACAGCGGGGACAGGTGTAGGGCCCAGGGACGAGCGGTGACAGCAAGTTGTCCCGTAGGGCATTTCCTACACACAGTGGGCAGAAGGCGGTGTGGGTACGCTGCCAGTTTCAGTTTCGGTATTTAAAATGCTGATATCAGACCTTGGGCCCCGCCCGGAAGGGTCAGCACTGAGTGCTGCTGGCAGGGGGCTGGAGTTGGCGCTGCCCGGACTGACAGCGCCGGGTTCCCGGCATGGGCTGGGGGCTGCGGAAAGGACTCACAGCCGCTCCCACCAATAAACCTGACTCAGAACTCTGTTCACCGCTACACTCACGGCAGGGCAAAAAAGAAAATCCGTGTAATTAAACCTACCCTGAAAAGAAGCCTTATTTTGAGCTTGACACACAGGCTATGACAAGAAGAAAGCATTTCTAGCTGTAGCTTCAGGGCTAAACATTCTGTTGTGATCTGCCTACCAGCCCAGAGGCCAGGCACACGTACCACTGATTTGGAAGTGTTGCTGCTTTTCTGCTCACTTTCAATGGAGAAAGAGTTTATTTCTGTGAAAAATGCTGAAAGGCTTATGCCAGTCTGGGACAGGCAGAGTCCAAGAAAGTCTACTAGCAGGCCCTTCAGCTACTGCCATTGCAGATGGAGCAGAGCTCATCTCCCCTGCCTCATTGCCTCTTGTGTGGGGCTCACATTCCCATACACAGCTTCAGGAGTGCCAACACAGAAAGTTGCTCAGGGCTGAGCAGCTGGTGAGTGTGGCAGTGGTACAGCCAGTGCCACTTTGACATCAGCTGCAAACAGCACCTTCCAGTTGGGCTCTTTCTAGAAGAGTTACAGGGTAGTAGTCCCAAACTATTAGGTTCTGACTGGAGTGATTTCTCTCCCTTCTCTTTGTCTGCAAGATCTACTAAAGCCTTCCAGAACCTTCAGCAGCATTTGGCCTTTGTTGTGGGAAGGGTTCAAAGTCTATTTCTCTTCCCTTTTGAAAGATTGCACCACTTTTGACTTATTCCTGTTAATGACGCCGGTCCACATTAAAGTAAACTTGTTCAGTAAGAGGGCAAAGCCACTCATTGACTGTTAGATTTTTTTGTCTGGTTTTTTTGCAGCACTTTCCATAATGGACAAAGTTTCTGGCCTAAATGTTTTAGCCATGTGATTTTTCTTCAGAAGTGTGTTTGCTCACTGCAATAAGTGAAAAGTACAAACAGATCACTAAAACAGTTTTCTAGAAAAAAGGCATTTCTAAGCAATTTACAACTCTCAGCTAAAGTGAAGTTGTGAATCAAACCTGTACAAACAGCTCTAAGTTGTGAACCATAAACTTTGTTTGTAATATGAGTTTAATAAGCTTTTGCTGTGCAAATGATGTAAAATATGTATAGTGGGTTTTTTTCCCAACATCTCATTGGTTCTTTGATTTAATAAGTGTTCTGCTTAAGAAGCCAGAGCTGCATCATTATAGACTTCTGTTGAGGGAGGTTCAACTGGCATGAAATGCCCCTGAGAGCAATGACAAGTTCAGTGAAATCAGCCATTGTGTGTCTGTTTTAATGGGTTTGAGCCCAGGGTGGGAGTGTAAGCAAACACATTTGCTTTTAGCAAAATGCAGACTGTTGTGTGTTCACACAATGACAAGGACTGACTTCCTCTAAAGAGTCATTCTGTTTGCTTCCTGCATCATGTATTCTTGGCTGGAAGTGAGGGTTGAAATGGAAACATCAGAATTATCTTTGGCTGCCATTGCCTCCAGGATTACTGGTTTTAGAAGTTTCCCCTGTGGTTCTCCTCACTGGGAGTTACTGAGAGACATCCTGTCCAGTGCCTGCCTTTGCATGACTTGGCATTGAGAGTTCAAGATAGAAAGAAAGACCATGCTGGGGGAGAGAGATCAGTGTGCTTTGTTTGGCCTTATCCTCTGCCCTTCACCCCTCCCCCAAATACTGTATTAATTTTACATTTTACATTTGTTGTATCTTCCTTCTGAGTAAATTAACACTGGGAATTCACATTTATGGTTCAGCCAATTTATGGTTCAGTGCAAGTGCTGTATCCCTTTTGAGGGGAGAAGGATGAGGGCTGTATTTGTCAGTAGAAGCAGTTTTGACTCATTAGTTCAGCACCAGTTTATGTGTTAGTACAGCTTCAGTTAAAATATTAAACATGTGCTGAAGCTTTTGCTCTCTCACTATGATAGATGTGTAGCTAACAGGCATTACTTCAGTCTCCCTAACACTAAAAAAATAAACCCCTTGTTAAATCCTACTCTCCATACACCTCTGAATGTACAGAGTCACACTGAGTTGTAGGAGTTAGATTGCACATGCAGAGTAACCTGCTCAGGGCTGAGGGATGCTGTTTTTTAGAACCAAGTACTTTCCTTCCCATTATTGCTCAGTGCAGAGGTACAGGCTTCCAAATGCTATGAACTGGTATTTTGGGAAGGCATAACCAGGGGTAGAGTTACAGTGAAATAGGAGAGAGAATAGCAGTGCAGTGCATTATTTATCAGCTATTGAAGCATCACCTTCCAACTCCCCTGCAGTAGGATCTCAGTTTTCAGCTTCTGTACTGTATTTTTACAGAAAAGCTCCAGCTAGTATTTTAAACATGTTTTAATACCCAACAAGACAGACAACTTATAGAGATTTTAACAACTGACATTTACACTAGGGACATTAGAAGTTTCATCAATGAGTCAGGTAAAGCTTCCTTTATGCCCTTCAGATGGTGCTTAGCTTGGGAGAGAATTTGCACCCTTACACTCTTTGAGCTTTACTAAAAATGGTTTCCAGGTTTTAGGAGGTGGAAGAGTAGAGATCTTCTCTTACTTGTGACACTGTATATTAGCTATTCAGTTTTTAAATGAGATTATTAAATCTAAGCATTTCACCATTTTAGCCATCTGTATCAACAGGTTGAATGAATCCTTATGGTAACTTTATCCCCCTTGTTTAGATCCTGCATGATTTTTACCACAGAGTTCACCTACAGGAGCTGCTAGCAGTTCTGAGCTTTATTCTAATATAAATCCAAATCAGCAGTACTTCTGTGATAGAGTTTTTGTTCTTTGGCAGGCTGTTCCTGTGAGCCTGGTAGAGACTGCAGGACTGTTCAAGGAAAGCATCTTCAGGTAGTGCAAGACTTTGGAAAAAGCAGTACTGGGGAGTCAAGTGTACATAAAGCTAGGATGTTAGCAAGGCTGAAACAGAACGTGCACTCTGATACCACTTTGAATGCAGACAATTTATTTCCTGAAACATTTGCTGCTGCTAAGAAAGTATAAATTTATCTTAACTAAAGGTTGTGTACTACTTCAGAAAGTTAGTGCTTCATACTTTGCCAAAACCTAATAACTTATATTTTTCCTATCTTTTTCAGATGGAACAAATCAAGAGGGCAAATAAACTGTTCACTAATGACTGTATATTTCTGAGGAAAACCCTGAATATTCCGGTTATATCAGAGAAACCGTTACTGTTCAATGGACTTAATTCACTGGAATCTCCTGAGAACGAAACTGTTGAGAGCTCCCCTTCTTGTGATGAAGGACTAGTGGCAGTTCAGGAAGAAAGTAGTTCTTCTCCCAGTCCTCAAGAGCCTGACAATCAGCCCACTGCACCAGAAGAATTATCTGCCAAAGATTTCCTACAGAGATTGGACTTGCAGATTAAGTTATCCAAACAAGCAGCCAGAAAACTAAAAGATGACAGTGTCAGGTAAATGCCACTTTTGGTGTTAAGCATCTTAATCTCACCCTGAAGGTGTTTTAGTCTAAGCTGACCCTTCTTTGTGGGGTCTCTCGGACAGATCTGTAGCTTTAATTTGTCAACAGCAAGTGCCTGCTCTTCTCATGCACCAGATACATTCAGAGCACAGCATTAGGAGGTGCCTTGCTATGGCAGTTAGAAAGGTGGCCTCACAATACATTGTTTAGAGAATACAAATACTATTTCACAAAAGCCAGAAGGCCAGGATTCTCCAGGACATCTTGCTGTGTAAATAGGCAAGTATTTAAGCAAAAGCATAGTCTTTGGTAGAGTGCTAAGCAAAGGCCTATGAGGAAGCTGATTGTGTACAGCAAGGCATGATTCTATTTTTCTTCTGTCCCAAATTGCCTCATTCTCCATGATGCAGTTTTCAGTTAAGCTTTCCTATCTCCTTTCCCTATGCAGTCCCCCCTCCTTTGTGGATCCACCTATGCAGACTTCATCTTTTCTTCAGTATTTCCACAGCCAGGAGCTCCCACATATTTACTTATAGCAAAAGCAGTACTTTCTGATCTCTATGCTGCTGTAGTCATCCCCTCACATATGTAGCTATCCTATGGAGAGTACAGAAGGAACAAGGGTGGACTTCAGTAGTGTTTGTTTTCCATGTCCTTGGGACAAGCTTCCTCAGCTTGTTCACAATCTCTTGGGCTGGCTGGCTGCCTGTTTATTCCTTGCAGAAATCACTTCAGTGGGAGATGCTGAGGTGGCCCTTCTCATGACAATAAAAGGTATGACTGCTTCTCTTACCAGAGAGCTGGAGAGAAGTTATGCCTGCAGATACATGCTTTGCTTTTACAAATTTGTTCAATGCAAAACTTCATCCATCATCTTGGTTCACTTCACATACTTGCCTTTTGAAGGCAAGAAGAAGGTAACCTTTCAGGACCAAATTTACTGAGTATAGAATTCTTTAAACTAAGAAATTATTTCAGCAATTTTAAAACTTCATTCAGCAGACAGAAGTTTGAAGGAGAACATATTGCATTTATCTACTGGACAAGCCTCCTTCGGAGAAATATCTCCACATACAACTCTCCATTGCCAAGACACTGGTTTAGAGTCTCAAGGAAGGCTGGAATGCTTGCACATCTTGTTATCACACTTGTCAGTTACTTTCTTTTGAATTGATTGCATGAAAGGAAAAACAGCTCTTGGAACTCAGAACCTTCTCTGTGGAAACTCATCCACTTCCATTGTTACATTTGAAGCAGCATGGAGCATCTATCGAAATGTGCTGCTGCTGACTTTGAGATCATTTGATGTATGTACCTAACACAGATTAGAGTAGGTGTTGACCCAGCAGTTAAACTGCATAACAGGAAACCACAGTGCCTTCCAGAGGAAGGCAATTATTCTAACATCTCTTCAACAAAACAACATGCTAATTTACAGAAGGAAGTTCACTTAGACTTTGCTGTACCACGAGCAGAGCAAATACAGTGGAAGTGACACTGCACAAATAGTACACTGCTGCCAGTAAAACCCTTTTCCTGTACTGCTTCAGTTACAAACTGGGGAATGGGGACCTGGTACCAAGTTACCTCCCAAGAAATAATGTATACAGGAGGATGAGTTACTTTCCCACTCCTGTTCAGATTTAGCAGGTAATTCTGTTAATTATGCATACAACAGATTTTTATTGGTCAGGATGTTATAGGAAGCATGAAGTACAGAGCTGCAGGCAGTCTGCTGAGTAGGATGTTGCCCATAGCTTCTGAAGAGAAATAGCTTCTTGTGCATCTGATAATCTTCATAATGCTCCCTTCTACATCACTGCCCCTGGCTTTCAGTCATGGCTCATAAAAGCTGTCCTTGCCTTGTCCTCTGCAGTGCAGTTGGAAAGGACAGACCCCTTTACAGTCTGGCAGGAAGGGGCAAAGAACCAATGTTGGTGTTTACTCTGCAGAGAACAGGAGTAGAGAGAGACCATTGCCCAAAACCTCAGAGATACTTTTCAGCTGTGGATCATCAATGTTATATCAGGTGGCAACATTCCTTGCTGTGCTCCAGCAGCTCCTCAGAAGGCACCTGTTCTCCTTCCTGCCCAGTCCTTTTGTGTCCCTGGCTTGGAGCAGGAAACCTCTGGAAATTGGACAGCCATGATAATAAACCAGCCTCATGAATATGCAAGTTTTCTATTCTTAGACTGAAAACCATTTATGAAATTAGAGTGCTGTTTCCAGCTGCTCTGGCCTGTATTCAGGTTGCCTTGTCAAGGCCTCTTTAGAATTTGATGTGCCAACACTGCCAAATACTTCCGTGCCTGCTTGAAAGTAACAAAGGAGCACCTGGGGTTAGTCCACTGCCACCAAAAGGGAAATTGGAACTCTCAAATCTGCAAGCAGAAGCAGACTAGCAGTTCATGAACTTAAAGAGCCATAACTTCTCACCATACCATGAGCCTGATTTGACAGATGGTGAGAACCACATCTGAATTGCTCTTTACTTTAGCCTCCCTTAAGTTGCCAAGAATGCATGTGCACACAAGACACTGATTTGGATTAGACCACACATGGCAGTTTCAGAGTCAGAAACTGCCCTGTGCTACAAAGGCAGCTTAGAGTGAATTATATTGCTTGATCAGAACTCTTGGAGTCACTCCCTGAAGTGCTCTTAAAAGAATAAAGTTCAGGTAAAAAGACTGGGGAGCACAGAGTTGCAGATTTAGACTAGATATTAAACTATAATAGCTGTGCAAGCAGATGAGCATAACAGGTTATAGAATGTGCCAGCTGCCTTCACTATTACAGTTTATATAAGCACATGGCTAGATCTACATGTAATACTACTTCTACTAGAATTTCATTAAACAAGAAATCATGAGTTAGTGAATCATTGATCATGCACCCAAGATGCAGCTTAAGGCAATAGGACTTTTCCATTTTGAGCAATGCTTTTATAGTAGGCCAAAAGAAATGCAAAAGAATTAATGCAGTTGTCTGCAGCATATATTATTAACTCATGGATTTTCATATTAGCTTTATCCACACATGACATAAAAGCAATTGTGATAGTTTGAGAAAACATGGTGGTGCTTCACCTGGCCCAAAATGCTGTTACACTGAAACTGAAAATTACTTTAGTGATGCTTTTTTGTATCAGATAGTTGATGTGAGATGGTCGAACACCAGCTGTCTAATGCAAGCTCTTTATAGAGTCCTTAAGATATACCTAAGCCATATACCATGCTTCTGGAACAGGTCACATCTTTTGCCTTGGCTTGTGTAATTTTGAAAACCTTGAACAGAGCCTTTCTCATCAGTGATGGTGATACAAGCCAATATAACTGGTGTCAGCACAGGAACAGAACCTTGTACTGTCATCTGCTCACTTGCCTTGACCTGAACCTAGGAAGGAGTATGGTCTTGAAGCCTTCAAACTTACAACTAACTGAGATAACCTGCCCAATAATTTTTCACCTTCACTGGCTATCAGCTGAGAAAGGAGGTGCTTCAATAAAGGAGGCTGTCTGTGGAGAAGCCTTTCCCAAAACTAATGACTCAGATTGCTGCATTCTAGAAGCATCCAAGCATTTGAGTGTCCTTGCTCACAGTCAGGTGTCCCTGCTCCTACAGAAGTGGTTATCTGTGGCCTGATGCACACCACAGCTTGCAGGAGACTTCTTTCAGTTCCTGTAACCCACTGGGGAAAGGGCGACAGCAAACGGGAAGAGACAGCACTGCAGTGTTGTAATGCTGTGCTGTTCCTTTCCACCCCCTGAAGGAGAATGTTGCAATGACTTAACACTTTGCTATTTTAAGCATCTTAAAAGTGAAGAAAATTGTTTGGTCATTAAACATACACACACTGCCATGTTGGTGCTTGTGGGTCACAGACCAGAGCTGCTACTATATAATTTTATTTCATATAAAGCTCAGCTTGTTTTTAAGCCATCAGAACAGACTTGTACTTGCTGTGTGTGGTTCTAAGATCTACATTAGTAGTATTTGCTGGTTGTTACCCTGGTTTGGGGTAGTGTTGCAGGCCTCACAGAGCCTGGCACTGCAGCTTGGGACAGAAGAGCAGAAGCTGTTCTTGCTGAGTAGTTCCAAGCCTTAGTCAGAAATGCACTTTGCACACACATTACACCAGTCACTGCTTTGCTTCAGTTCCAGCATAACAAGCTGCTTTATAGTTCTTATGTCCCTGCCCTGTAGAGAAGCCCCTCAAAGGTGGCCATGACCCCAGTGCTGGCTGCCTGCCCCTGCTGGCAGCTGCCACTCGTGTTCGAGTGCACCGTGCACAAGGCGGGTGGAGACCAACAGCCTAGACAATGGTTTTGTTACTTGGATGTCTGAAGGTCTGCTAATATATCATCATTAACATATAACAGCTCTGCAGTTGTCTATATTCACCCCAATCAACTCTCTTCAGTCCAGTGTTTGGCTGTTGTCAGGATGGATGTTATTCCTATATTAAGGCTTTCAAGAAGAATGACTGAAAATCTGATTCTGGCAGCCTTTGATTAGAAGGAAGGTCTTTTTGCTGTAACTGCCACATTTTGTTCTCCTGAAATGGGAAACATAACAAAACTAAGCAGTACAAAGTAATTTCCAGTGCAGAGCATAGAAAGTCAGTTTGTCCCCCACTAGAGTGTAAGCTCTGAAAATATAAAAGTTCTCCTTCATCCTCACCTGTGCCAGCAGGAGGTTGCTATTTGCAACTAAGCTCTGCACGTGTGGCTAGAAACCCATTGCCCCAGAAGGGCCTATGTCAGAGCTTCAGAATGTACTTTTGAAATATTTGACTTTGGCCAAGTTGTTATGGTTGAATTTTACAGTCCTGCAGTCCAATCTTACAAGCTTGATATGTTGATAGGTTTCAATTCTGAAAAAAGCTTTAAAATGTCTTGAGAGAATTTATAAGTAAAAGTGGATTTTTTGACTAAACATGAATTATTTGCTTCCTTACTTTACTGTCATGCCACATATCATGGAAAGCTTCTGCAAATGACATGTTATTAAAATGTTAGTATTCCATGGCAGTTTTGGGTGCAGAACTGAGGATATAAGGAAGGGCACTATTTAAATGTACACAGATCATCTGCATCATACCAAGCAATCCTCCTTGGTACCGGGTCTGTAGCATCACTAATGTTAAATAGATCAAGATTTGTAAGGAAGGCTGAAAATCTGTTCTCAGTACTATTGTAACCACACACCCTTGCAATAACAACCAGTTTCATCCAAAACTTGTTTCTTTTTTTGGCAAGATTATTTCAAGGCAAAAGATATATTATGCCTTTGGCTTAAGATGATAATTTTGCTGGGAAGACAAGTGCAAGTTACTCTGCTGTTTGGTTAGTTTGTAGGGTTCTTCAATTCTATTTTGGGGGGTTATATGAAATTTAAATTGTTGATAAATAATCTTGTTTATTAGGGAAAAGTCTTCATGGTCTTGATATTGAAATACTTACTTTTTACCTTATACCATTATTAGACTCTTTGGATAACTGTACCTTTGTAAGAAGGTACAGACAGTATACAAAGTAATCCTTTCACAGTGTAGCAACTGTAAAGTGCTTCTGTTCTTCCCAAAACACTGAACTTGGCAGCAGCTTTAAGGTCAGACTCTCAGGAACAAAACTCTGAAGCTACAGTAGTACAAAGCAATGACCTTTGGGGAACTTGGCATCCTTGATTTAGCACTGGATACTGCACTGCAATAGGTTTACATAACCCCTTTTTTTAAAGGCTATATTGTCAGGTAAACAGCAGGCAGGCTGATTTTCCTGAGGGTATTTTAAAGCAACATTACTTAGCTTTATCCAGTAATTGCATTAACAGTAGCACTTGGAAGCAATTGCTTTTTCCTAAGAAAACCCAAGTGATCATTCCCAGTGGTGATTGATGCAAGGGGAGTATACATCAGGAATAGCCTGTCAGCCTCAGGACACAGATCCACCCTCAGCTGTGATGGACTGCTCCTGTTCTTGCTTCGCTTGTCTGTCTGTCCCCCCTGCCATTCAAAATGTTGAAACAAAGCTCTAACTAAACTGTACTTTTGTAAAAGAAGAAATTAAAAGCAACAGTACAGGAACTACAGTATGCCCTCCACTTTGTTATCCTTTAAGTTTTTCTTACTGATTTGATCCAGAATAGTTTTTTTAATACATTCTGATGTTGTTGAACTTACACAGCTTTACTTGCTTTCAGCATTGTGTTCTCGACATCTCAGGAACTCCAGAGATGTGTAATTACAGTATTACACTGCAAATATTCCTCTTGGGCAAGGCTGGCATTGCCTATTTTGATCCATTAGGAAAACTGGTCACCTGCATTTTCATTACAGTTTTACTGTTGAGCTGTGGTATGTGCCTGACCTGATTGATAATTGTGATCATTTCCTTTTTAGAGATGAGGAGAATGAGGAAGGTCCCTATGCAACTTCTTCGTATCACCAGTAGAAGACAGATGTGATGGCCTGAAAACTTTCCATGAAATCAGTTCTTAAAGAACTAAACAGTCAATAATTCAAAACCCAAGGCTTTTGGACTCATCCTCTTGATGTACTTAAAAGAAGTCATGAATGGGTAATTGCACTGAAATTATGACCTCTTCTGCCTTCCATAGGTTAATGTCCTCATGCTATATCAATAAAAGGTTTAAGCCTTCCAAAACTAGCAATGGCCTTTTTACCCCTTCTGTGCAAACTGTAGCATGGTAGCAACTATATATCCCTGAGGTCACCTTTATGCAGGATGTTGATCTTTAGTAAAGATTTTGTAAATACTTGTTAAAGTGAAATTTGTTTTAAGTATTTAAAAATATTAAATAAGTTTGCTTGTAAATGACAAACAATGAAAGTAATAGAAATTTACTTATTCTGCAAACATAGGCAAGTTTGCTGTGAAAGTTTTGTCTACTTCAGGGCTGCAGAACTTGCCTGTGAACCTCGTGTGTGTCTGTGTGTGGTTATGATGTATTCCTAGAAAGGGGAATTGAGCTTGTTTTGATCAGCTAAAGCCTTTTTGGTTAAAGAACTGTTTGCATATTGGATTTCTACTCATAAAAGGGACGAGTTATGCAAGAGGTTTTTTGTGAGATATGACATTGGAATATCAGATGTGTGTTGTTGTGTGCAGTTATATTTTGTGTGGTTTTAATTTAATAAAATACAAAAAATACTGATGTGTGTGTTCATAGTGAAGTCAGGCTTGGTTCTAGCCTGTTTTTTGGGAAGAATGGTTTGTCTATTTTCATGAGCTATTAGATAGTAATTTCAGGGTGAAAGATGTCTTTACCCTTACCATATAACACCCCCTAAGTGAGACCTGTAGGAGCTATCTGCCCTGGTTGTGCAGTCTGCTAGGATGAACAAGAGCCACATTGGCAAGGCTCCCCTGTTCAGAGAAGTGCCAGCATTCAGGTCTGCAAGTGGGCTCTGTCTGAAGCTCAGGGAGGCAGAGTGCAGCCTCCAGTCACTGTTTGCCCTGAAGTTAGGGTATTAGCAACTTCTTGTTAAATATCCTCTATTTTTTCCTCAAGTATTCCATACACTTCACATTAAAGATTTACTGGATCCCCACTGCAACAGATGCAGTTTCCTATCTTTTAGCTCATCAGTAAGTACCACTCCCTTGAAGCAAAACCTTTCTGCAGTATGTTAAGCAGGAAACAATATGGAAAGGTTCATTAATTTACTAAAACCAGAAGTAAAAATTCAGAGCTCAGCAGGAATTGGTATTTCCCTAGAGCTGGCAGGAACTCAGAGCCAGCCAGGCTCATTCAAATCAACTCTAGCTTGTCCTAAAGAGAAGGTCTGCAGTGGCACACAAATTAACAAGAACAGAAAAAGCTTAGAGTCGAGAAAAGGAAGTACTGATTTTTCTTGAAGAGACTGGTGAATTAGTTTTAGGTCTTGTATCTTTCTTACATTGGGCTTGTATCTATTCCTTACACGACTATAACTTCTCTCGTTGTCATTTCATTTCAGTACGACATTACTAAGAACAAACTACTTTTGCTAAGGCAACCCTAGCTTCAAGCCCAGTTATATTTTATTATTCCCCAGGAAAGTTTAATCCTTGCTACCAGAGCGCTGCTGTTGTGAGAGCCGCAGCGCTCCGGCACAGCCCGGCCCGGGGTGCTTTGCCGAGCGGGTCAGAACAGCTCCCTGGCCCTGCCTGGCGGGGCTGCCCGGCCCCGGGGAGCCACACACTTCCCTCGGGCCTTCCCGAGAGCGGGCAGTGCCTGTGGGCTGCAGGACCTGCAGGACAAACAGCGTTTGCACAAGAGGGAGGAAGCGGCTCTGGCAGCCCGAGCACACCGGAGCCCCTGGCTGCACTCCCGGCCCCTCAGACAGCAGCAGCCACGCCGCAGATAATCGATGGCGATGTGCAGACACCGGCCCTGACAGCGGCACCTGTCCTCGCTGGAAACCCCTCCACAGCCGCTCTCACTCAGTGTAAAACCCGCAGAGACACCCAAACCGCCTGATCCCCCTGCCGGGAGGAGCTCGGGCCGCCACTGCCCGGCACGAAGGCCGCCTGCGAGAGCCCTGCCTTGCCACCGCTGTCCCAGAGCAGGTCCCTGCTCCTCCTCCGCCACACAGACGCTCTTCGTGGCGCCCCAAGGGCTCAGGGCCAGGCAGAGAGCGCTCGGCTCTTCCCCTCCATCTTCTTCGGCTCTCGGCGCCGCGTTTAGCAGAGCCTGCCGCAGCCCTGTGCCGTGCCCCGGGGCCCGCTGCTGTCCGTGGCCGCCGTGCCTCGGGCGTGGGGCTCGGAGGGGCCCTGGGCACAGCCGAGCCCTGAGAGCCCGGGCTGGCCGGGCCTCCTCTCCTGGGGCACCCTGGCTGCGGCCCGAGCACCGGTAACACATCCTCTGTCCCCACAGCCCCCGGGGCAAAGAGCTGCATTTCCTGTTTAATTAATGCCTGTTCCTGGTTTTCGGATGGATGGATGGATGGATGGATGGATGGATGGATGGATGGATGGATGGATGGATGGATGGATGGATGGATGGATGGATGGATGGATGGATGGATGGATGGATGGATGGATGGATGGATGGATGGATGGAGTGCATCACAATCCCCAGGGCGAATCCAGACCGACTGCCTGGGTTTTATGTATGGCTGAAATGCTTCTGGGAGTTGCTTTGCTGTGCCTCTGCCAGTCCCTTGCACCCCTTCTGTGCCAAGAGGCCCCGTGGCCCATCAGCACTGCGGTGTCACAGACAGAGCCCCGAGGCACCCCAGGCACCCTGCGCCTGCTCAGCCCGGGAGAACTGAGCAGCTGAGAGGAAACAGTGCCTGGAAATGGTCTGTAAAACACTGAGTGAGTCAAGGTGGGGCTTTACTACTCTTAAGTGTTCTTAAGGCTCTGAAATAACTAATGTTTTAATATCTTGATTCACATTTTCACATTACTACTTAGCAAAGTGACATATTTTCCTGTGTATTTTATGTATTTTTATACATTACCATGTATATTTTACTTCCCAGTCTGCTTTTAGTCTTCATACAATTGTAGTTTCATTCTTTAGTTACGTAATTTTACCAATCCTGCAGGGTGTGGTTTAGGGCTGAAATAGGGCAATGTCAGGCTGACCTGAAGCAGATAAAATTCTATGTTTTGCAGCTATTTTGTGGTGAGGAACCCTCATGTCTGAGGTTTTGTTTTTACATATTTCTTCAGTCAAAGTTTGAAAAGTCAAAACCTGGGCAGGCTTGAACAAGGACCTTTTAAAATGAAATATGTGGGACATACCTGATAAAAAAGTTTACATTTGGAACTCGGTTGCAGTGTGGCTGGAGGCTACTAAAGCCCTGTGAATCCAGCTAACTCAGCCACCAGTGCTGTAGCTGCATGTGACATTCTCAGAGGGGCATCCCTGTGGCACCGCACCCCTTCCTGCCTCGCAGTGAGCTGCCACTGCTCCACGGTGGTGCAGGGTAGCCTCAACAAGCTGGGCAGGGGGTAGGAGAGATGCGTTCTCTGACACACAACAGCAGCCTTGTACTGCTTCTTGTGCTTGAACCCCAGCTGGCAGCTCAGTCCCTCCCAGCCACCCACTGCCCCCCAGGGGATGGGGCAGAGCATCCCAAGGGTGGTAGGCAGAAAACTCACAGCTTGAGATAAAGCCAGTTTAATAGGCAATGCAAAAGCTGTGCTTGAAAGCAAAGGAAAGGAAACCAAGGAATTCATTCACCACTTCCCGTGGGCAGGTGTTCAGCCATCTCCAAGAAGGCAGGGCTCCACCGTAAGTAACCATTACTTGGAAAACAAACACCGCGGCTCTGAACATCCCGCCCCCTTCCTCCTTCTTCCCCAGCTTTCCACACCGAGCATGGCACCACCTAGTCTGGGACCTGCCTCTGCTCAGCTGGGATCAGCTGTCCTGCCCGAGTCCCCTCCCAGCTCCTTGTGCACCCCCAGCCTCCTCAGGGGTGGGGTCAGGAGCAGGGAAGGCTTTGGCTCTGTGCAAGCTCTGCTCAGCAGGGACTAAAACGTGTCTGTGCTATCAACACGTTTGTGTTCCCAGCACAAATCCAAAACATAGCCCTGTATTGTAAACTACCCCAGCCAAAAGCAGCACACTAATGTAGCTTGTAGTAAAGTGTTTAATAAAGTACAGTATCAGAAACAATAGTCTATTAGAAAAGCTCAAAAGGTGAATACCATATATATTGTACTTGTTACATTTTCAGTGGTACTTTAGAAGTGAAGGATTTCTGAAGGATCCAGCAGAGAGAGAAATGACACAAACCGATTTTTGTCAGTTTTGAAGCAGAGACGTGCAGTTGTTGCAAATCCCTTTCTGACCAGGGAGAAAGCAAGCACTGTGATTTACCAATTATGGCCAAAGACGCAGCAGTGCATGTCCAGCCCTAACGTGCTGCGAGTGTTCCCCGCAAAGCAAGGACTGATCTGCAGGGCGGGCTGAGACTTGCGTCACTCGCTTTGGTTTTATTTCGAGTAAGTCAGAGCCTTTTAGGAATGCAGCGTGATTCATCAGGCTGGCTGGCTCTTACTCTCTGGTTCTGAAAGGTGTGATGTTCTGAGAGATGTTCACTCCGTGTACCAGCGATGGAACAGTATCTGAAGCAGTCAATAACAAGTTTAGTGGGCTTGGGCAGGATGGAAAGTGAATTTAGTTTGAGGAACTCTAGCTGTGATTTCTGGTCTATCTGTCAGAGGCTCACTGTTCTTAGCTACTCATCAGGCTGCTCCAATTATTTCCATGTGTACCCCCAGGGATGCACAGCAGCAGCAGGGTAAGCACAGAACAGGTCCAAGAACGTGCATACTCTGAAATAAAGTCAGGTCACACCCATTGCTGGGATTTTGTTTTCCTAAGTTATGTCACTGATACTTTGTTGAAGTGATAAAATTTGCAAAACTGAGAGGTTAACAAATATCACACCAGCCTTTTTGTGGCCATGTACTGTTCATAATCACTGGTCACTAGTTGATGACATCTTCCCTTTAGTTCCAGACTCGTGAGAGACAAAGTAAGAAACTAACTTCCAATGAAAATTGAAATTATTCTTATACTACTCATCATATTGGCAAGAGAAGAAAATTTGGGGACTTTTTTAAAGTAGTCATTGGGGAAGGACAGTTTGTCCTCCTTTTTTTTCAAGTGCAGATCCTAGGTCACTACCACTTCCCCAGCTGTAAAGGTCTATGGTTAGTTACCATCCTCCTGATTTCTTCCATAAATCCAAATTTGGGAAACAGTTTGCTTTTCCCATGTGATGGTCACATAAGAAAGAAAGTCACAAGCTGTTGCAGAATGCGCCTGAGATCTATAGGGACATAAAGAAATTTGTATCTTTGGGAGCATTAGCAAATAATAATAAATGAGAAGGTTTAGGTGAGAACAAATACACTGATCTAAAATAACATAAATTATATTTTCCTAATTATTTTCTTTATAGTTTCTAGGAGACTATTTTTCAGGGAGGAAGATTGCATTGACTACATTTTTGGATAGAGTTTTTAGCTTAAAAAAAAATCACCATTAGTGACTGATACTGCAATTCAATGATTCACATCAGGATGTGTATGAGCAGCAGTGATGTATTGTGTGGATGCTAGAAAACATTCACTGGCTTATGTTTCATCAGTTTGCAAGGGGTTACACTGTTACACCTCAGTGCTATCACATTCACTTAATAGTGATTATCAATAATGCTCAGTTGACAATTCACATTTTGCAGGGACTCCAGTTGGCTGAGAGACATTGCTGAAATATCCTCCTTAATCTGCAGCTGTGAGGAAGGAAATGACCCAAGGAGTGACTGAACACTTACAGAACTTTGTGCTGTGCAGGCAGTGCTGCAAGTCAGTATCTCCATTCACAGGCAGGCCAATTCCAACCTCTGCATCAGAGAACTTTTCCTAACTGTATCAATCTTACAGATATCATGAGGGTTTTTTTAAAATCAGAGAAGGGATAACCTCAATTATGAATGAAGAATCTGTAAGTAAAGAGTACAGGGCTTTCCTGGAGTTCCTCTACACAATTGACTGCTGCAAGTGACAGGTCTAAGGCCTTACATCTTCTGGGACTCTGTTTGAAATTTACCTTTCTTTACCTCTGATCTTGCTTCATGAGCTCTTCATACATAAAAGTATCCATTCACTTAAAGACCTCATAAACCATCCTTCCTAAATTCTGTTGTTGAGGAAGAAGAATGAGTATGACATTTTTGTTTTTCTTTTTGATTCTTTGGGAAGTACCAAATTCTTGGCCAATGTTAGCATATAAAGGCCAAAAAAAATAAAACTAAAGTTCTCCAAAATAGTACTGCTCAGCACAGAACAGAGGTCAGTAATCAGACCACAGCCTTGACATTCAGAGATACTGAGATAAAATAGATTCTTTCAGTCTTTCTGAAAAGCAGGGCCCATGTTCCTAAAAACATCTGCAGTTGCAAACTTCCCTTTCCATATAAAATGGCTTGAATTGCTTTCTCTTTTTTTTCTTTAGAGAAAGCAATGGCTATTTACACTTGCTATCAGGATATTCACATCAGGAATTCAACTAATTATGCATGCACAATCATTAAATGGTGCAAAGAGAATGTTCACACATGCTGAAGGTGAGAATACAACTCTGTAATATGGAAGGCAATTGTAATGTCAAAGATTTATCAGTTAGCTAAGGACACTACAGTCCAAGCTACAGAATACTACATAAAGAAATAAAACAGGATCCAAAAAAAGGTATTAGTATTTAAAACAAAAATTAATTAAAATAAAATAATATTAATGAAAACTTTAATAGGTCAATTATTTTCAAATATTTTATTTAGAGAACTAAGAACTATTTTCTAATAATGCCCTTTACATAGTTGCATCTATAGAAAGCTCATTGAGTGAGAGCAAAAAAATGTAGCATTAAAAGAAATTTCCATCAGAAATGATTGTTTTAGCTACAAAAGTAAACCAAACACGAACAATAAATCAAAGAGAGCATTACAGAAATATTTACCTTATCAAATAGAAATTCAGTGTCAGAATTTGGTGTTTAGGGTTGATTTGTGAATGTAGGAAAGTACAGTATGCAGAAAGTGAATGGAGCACTACAGCTCTTCATTTCTGTCTAGAGTGGTCAGTACAATGTAAACAGAGCATTTCTAATGATATCCTCAAATTAACAGATCATAATTGAGCCAGGAGTGGGGGAAACTAGACTAGATTTCTACAGGTTTGGCAGTCATTGACTTTTTACAGGCTGCCATAGATGCGTTTAATTACATCAGCCTCTTCCTTGTCCAGGATGCCCTTGTCCACATAAGCATCAGCTTGCTGATCAATGAAATCTCTCAGCTTTGAAAGATCATAGTCTGAAAAATAAGAATTCAATTTGCACAATGAGTCATTGCCATTATACTGCTTCACCTAAGACACAATGTCACTGTAAAGTTTATCCAACCAATGCACTTTATCAAACACAAAGAGAATTCTCTCCAAGTGCAACTTGTGAAAACATTAAAAAACCCAAAACAGCTGCACAAAGTCTTTTTACACACCACAGTGCTTTTATTATCCAAGAGGAATAATCATCTCTTGCTCTTGATTGATTGCTGTCAGATGCTAAAGCAAGAATATTTCCCAGTCCAGAGAGTTGATGTTCTAGTCTGCATAGCAAAAGCTGTGCCCTGTTATTTTCACCACTGTCATGGAATCAAAAGAAAGTGTTAAATGGACTATTTCCTATTGAAATCCAGTAAAATTACCACTTACTACAAACACTGTAGTGGAAATTCATGAAAGCAATTCCCTGAAAATAGACCAAAATAATACAATAGTCTTGATTCAGAACATAATATTCTGGTTTGAAAAATACTGCAGTGAGCAGCCTTTGTGACAATGTCAGTGTCAGTTTTTGACAATCTTCCTCTGTCAATCTGCAACAGAGTGCTGAAAGATCCTTCCTCCTTTTCCAAGAGATGAGAGCATCTATGCAGCCTGATTCACACCATATGCATTAAATAGACTTTCCCTAAGCTGGAAAACACCACTATTTTCCATGAACAGAATTCTACTGCAAAGCGGTTTTTAAAATAACATAAGAAGGTAACCTATTGTGTAGCCATGACTGGCAGCAGATTCAGTATATTCACATACAAACACATTGAAGTTTCAGTTACATAATTTGCTGCATAAATGTAAAGCTTAATTTGTTAGAATCAGAAGAAGAACATCAATGTTTTAAGGGTTCATATTAAATTAAATTATTAGTATCTTTCACAAGAATGAATACATTCTGAATTTTTCAGTATAAATTACTTATTCCACAGACAGAGCCTTCAGAATACATTAAAACTGATTTTGCAATGTCCAATGAATAACATCACACAGCAATATGTGAAGGAACTTTCAAGCTGTGCATTCTTAACAAAATAAACAATAATGAATATATGGTTCCTTAAGGTTCAAAAACTGATCAAAATTGGATAGAAATAGAAAGATATTAAGAAGCAAATTAATGCTTGCAATTATTTTTATAAAAGTGTAAGGCAATTTCAAATGAGTAATACAGAAAATTGATGTTCAACACTCCCCACTCCTGCAGAGGTGTCCTCTCCACATCTGAGTTAGCAGGAATTTTGCCATTTGCTGTACTGAGGCCAGGATTTCTTGTCTGGTCTGTTACTGTCATTACTTAAGGGAATGTAACCTGCTTGTCTCTCCATCCTGTGTGAGTAATAGGGACAAATAGTACTGAGCAATTTCATAATTGAGATGTGAGATTTCATTCATGTTGACAGAATGAGGGTCTCCAGTGAAAGATACCAAGGAATGGAAATGAATGAAGAACAAATACTAAATTAATTTAATATCCACATTTTTCACATTAAAAATCTCTGTGTTTATTTTACTTCTAGAATACTGTTTCTAACTCTAAGATTATTATGTGGAGATGTGAAGATTTAATTACTAAACATCTTGTATGGGATTACAACCATCATGATATTATTATCCAATTCGGGCTAATTTGTGTACCTCACAGCAATTTAAACTTTTTTTTTTTCCTAGAAATTGATAACTGCCAATTTCTAATATTTATTTAGAATCTATTGTAATTAGAAAAATTAGCTTTGGGTTTATATTTACTGCAACAGCTGCAGCATTACATGGAGCTGTGAAACAGCTACAGTAATGAAGTGAGCTTTTATTTGCATATTCAGATCAAGCCATTTGCCATTGAAATTAATGACAGAATTTACTTTCATTTCTAAATGGCTGCTGTTAGTGTTATGAAGCTCTGAACTAACTATTTGTTGAACAATCCACACATGCTCTTTGCATGTATCAGTCCAATGCCCAGTTCTGCAATGGTTTCAAACATCAGTCTGGGAGATAGGAAGGACAGGAGCCTGTAGGTTGTGAACAGGCAAATCAAACTTTGGACACAAAAGGCAATGAGCCCGAAATCCAGGCTTTTGACATCTTTAAATCATCCCAGCCACCCAAGCTTACCAGCCTCCTTAATAGGCAATTGATACTTCTAAACTGTAGAAATGGAAATCAACATTTCCAGGGTTATTAGTCATTGAATAAATAATAATATCTACTGAAATTCATACAAAATGAAGGACCCACAAACTGAATAAAATATTTGCCTGAACAAAACCTAAACCTCTTCAAGGATATTTGCTGAGTAAACCTATCCATGAGTAGGGCTGGGAAAGTCTGGCCATTTTAATACATGAATTACTTGGAGAATCACTTTTCTGCCAGCTCCCAGGTGCCAGCTGGAAGTGGAGAAATGATTGATGAGCACACCAACACCACCTAATCTTGCACCGAAGAAACACTGCAATGCATTCACGGTTAGATAAGCTTACCCTGACTGCACTTCTTTTAACATCATCCCAGGGGAACTGAATTAGCATTTTACAAAAATAAAGACTATGAAAAGGCACAATAAAGATGATGTATCAGAAGAGTAAGAATACTATTCTAATTTTGTCATAACTTACACTCACTTTAAGGCCTATTTCCATTGCCAGAGGACAATAAAGATATTTTAGTGCAAATGAAAATCCATCTACACAGAAATGTATATCTTAATGCATTCACAGGCAGATAAAATGCTATTGATCTGCAGTCACAGCCATTTTCAGACTGCAGCAGTGCAGAAGAAAGATAACTACAAAGAGGAGCGAGGGGCTGCTCAGGCAGTATGTGTGATACAGAGATATAATCACATGTGATGGAGATCTAATTACTATAATGAGTGCTTTGCTAACCAGGACCATTAATTAAAATTGGCAGGAAAACTCTCAAGCAAATATGCAGGCCTGCTGCTAACTGCCATCGCTGCCGTTGTGTGGAAGCAATTTGAGAGATGGGAATTTTTTTTGTAGCCTTTCCTATTACAGTTTCTGTACAGAAAAATGAATGTGTTGGGCTACAGGCATGCACTCATCTCTGAAATGTAATTCATACACACTTCAACTCAGAGAGGATGGATAGATTACCCAGGGCTAATCTCATCTCAGATCACCCTCTGCTTGGCTGGTGCAAGAAGGATCCTTCTCGCCAGGCGCCAGTCATAGCCCAGGGATGGATCCCCCGGCTAGGAACCTTCACTTCCAGAGTGGGTGATGGCAGAACACACAGCCATGGCAGAGAACAGGGATAGGAGGCTGGTTTTATGCAAGAACTTGAGGGAAAAGATGGTATGGATAAGTAAAGATCTGTGAAAAATAACCGCGAAATCCTGCTGCTGTTCTGTCCCTGCCGGCAGCTCTCACACAGCCCTGCCTCTGAGGAAGAGGCAAATGGTGGGACAGCTGGTGAGCAAACCCTGTGCAGCTGCTTCAGTCACTGCTCCCTTCTACACAGCTTTGCATGTGAGAGCTGCAAGTCATCCGAGTTGATTTGGGCTCTAATCCAATGTATTACAGCGCTACTGACATAACTTTGTATCTCAGCTGTTCCTGGTTATGAAACAAGACTCGTTGCTATTGGTGAAGGCAGGCTGGCCAGACACACTGAGCTCCTCTAGACACATCCAGACATTTCAAATGCATCTATCTCACAAACAAAACCATAATTAAACAACATGATGAGCTAAGAAATGAAGCACTAGACAAAGCTGACACAGCTATGTGGTGAGAGGCAGACCACCACGACTGCATGGACAGCACATGATTATCTCCTGCTGGTCAGTCTTTGTGGGTTTGTGGCCAGTGGCCATTCAACCCAGTTTACATTAATCTACCTTAGTCCACTATTTATGTTCATTGGCTTAACTTTTACATGACCTGTATTATTTAACTCTAACACCACTAATGATCACTATAATCACAGTTTCACATTACTATTATTTAAGTTATAACACAATGTTAAGTTACACAACATAATATAAATTACTTGCTTTTTAATGCATATAGTGCCCACCCCAACATTAAGGCCTTTTACTTCATACCTTCTTTGTTACCTTGTTTATTGTGTTTTTTCAGCCATTCTATGTTCTTCCTGATTGCTTCCAAATATGCCTCAGATTTCCCTGGGGGAAAGGATGAGAGAGAAATCAAGCACTTACATCAATGATTGATGCAGCTTGCTTAACTGGGTGAAGATGGTCACAGTGAAGGCAGATTAAAACTATTCTTAGTTTCTGTTTAAAACCTGAGTCCTGTCAAACTTAGTCAGGCAAAATTCCCACAGATGGCTAGCAGGTGTTGCTTGTGCAAGATTAGTCATACACAAACTTAGGATCATGGCTCTTTTGGATCTTTATACATAACTTTTGGTGGTATCCATAGAAAATATATATGTGGATTAAAATCATCTTGTAGATTTTTGATCATCATAATTGTTCAGCAAAGAAAAAGCTGTTGAGATAGCAAGGAATGACTTAATTAGGACTGAGAGCTTTCAGTATCAAAACTCCCCCATATAGTAGTACTAGCAGCATACAGCAAACCTAAAATTGTGATATTTTGGAAAGATAACTTAAAATATAGTTACTATATTTACTGCGAAAAAGAATGTATTAAAATTACAATGTTAACTCCTTGTTATAGCTAAAATTTTAAAGTGATGGCTATTTTTGGACCAAAAAGCACACAGGACAGAATTAGTTCAAGGATTACCTAATAAAGCCCCTAAGGAAATATTCCAGCTAATGGATTTTGAATTCTTAACTTGGCTGGAGCTTTATTGATGTAATGTTCTTACATTTGTCAGGAATAAAAACCTAGTGTGATTAGCATGTAGAAGGTTACTACTGCCAACTGTGCATGTCTGCTCCTGTTAGTAAGTGAATACAGTATTAGATACACCCCCATTTTTGAGCTGGGGGTGCAGTAACTTCATAGTAAGTTACTCTGTGAAAGAGCAAGGGCATTGCATGATGAGACATGAACTAAATACTCATCCAATTTAAATTTCTGAAAAGCTATTGGGCTGAAGATAAAGGAAAATAACCTGAACCAAACTGAAAAGATAAATCTTCAAAATGTATTATTTACCACTTCCCACAGGTATTGAGATAACTTTTCTTTACTGTGAAATCAGACAGCCATCTCGAGCTATTTTCCTCTTCCATGTTGAAATAAATAAGGTGCTGGAAAAAATGTCACCTTCCACCTCTGAATGGCTGCAGTGCCCACAGGGCTGAACCAGGTGACTGATGGACTACAATCTACTGGAGTCCTGATTTCTGCAATTCATTACTGAGCAGACTGAGTGAAAACACTGCATTCCAAAAAGTATGAGCATCAGGCAGCACTGGTGCAAAAGAAGCAATTTTGTTTAACCAGCTGATTACAGAACACAGATACTCGTGCTGGACCCTTAGCAGTAAGAACTCACTGAAAGGTTTCTGCACCAACAAACATTCTCCTTCAAGAGTTCAGCACTTTAAGGAGGTATGATGTCCCCGGCAGATGTTTTGAGATAGAGTGGCTGATTGGCACCCAGGAGACTTCAGCCAGCACAGTCTAATTTAGCACGTGGCATTATTTTTCATGCTGAGGCATGACAAAAATAACTGTACTACTGTGCTACGTTTGCTTAGGGAGACACCAACTTACTGTAATGTTTTCAATGTTATGTAAAACAGGTTAATTACTGACAACCTTCAACCTCTGGCAGTGGGAAATGTAAATTATGTCACTGAAGAACTCTTCACTGCCTTTCACTACCAGCTTGTTTTAACACAAACTGTAGAAATCAATGGGCCTGCTCAGATTATTGAATATTCTGGCCACCAATTTCACTGAAAAGCCACAGATGCAAAGAAGCAAAATCTCTCTGCACTACTGCATCAAACTGCATTTCATATTGGTCTAAAAGGGTCTGTGAATTCTGTGAAAGTCTGTTCAGCAAGGGACACAGTGTCATATGTTTAAAACTTGGCAGACAAGTACACTTGTGAATCAAGCTGTTGTGTGCTGACTCCCAGTGACTATAGACTGAAGATATTTATGCTAACACCGTGGAAAATCAATACCAGAGAGAGGAAAAGACTCCAATCACTTGGAGCACATATAGTAGGAAAAGCAAGGGCTATTCTGTACCTCCGGATTCTTCACTGTTTCCTGCTGCATTTTGTCCTTCATTTTTTGTAGAATCCTTTGAAACTTCATATTCCTTTTCCATTTTAGCTGCTTCTTCCTTTGTACTGTCTGCTTCTTCACTGCTCTTGTCTAAAGAAATAACAAGAGCAGACAATTTGGTATCAAATGTATGAAGAGCATTTCTCAACCACATCAATACAGTCTTGGTAAGTAAAGCATTTTGACTGCTGGTTGAGGAAGAGCCTCATTGGAGCCTGTCTCAAAGTGGTTTCTAAAGGTCATCTCTACTCCAGACCTCTGGAAAGAGGAGTGCCTGTTTCTGCTCTTACAAACAATAGCTGAATACAGGTGACTGCAATGCAAAGGCACGTTTCTTTGTGCAGAGAAAAATTCCATGAAATTTGCATTTGCTACATCCAAAGTTGACAAGTAATGCTTTCCCATTATTATTTAAGTATTAAAAAGCACTGATACAGCTTGCTTTTGTATATGTGTAACATCTGGACTCCAGTGAAGAAAAAGACAGTGAATATACTTCTCAAAGACTGGACAATTGAGTGAAAATTTCTCTCTTGAGTATTTAGACAACCAAGCTGTGGCTACAGGTCCTTGAGGGACTGTGGCTTTAACAAGCAGTCTGGCTGCTAAAGCAATTAGCAAATTTTTAACTGAATAGGTTAAAAAAAAGTGTTATTCCAGGAGAGAAAATTGTGAAGTACCTGCTGTTAGTTTTGTCCTGCTTTTAGTGGAAGGGTTCTCAAGCTTCTTCTTTGTCTGCTCAGCTATCATTGTATCTAAGTTTTCTAGAAATCAAGGCAAGACAAAACCAAACCTCAGTTATTTTTCAATGGATAAGATGCAGAATCTATACCATATTCTCCCCAATACCAGTCTGAATGGTAAGAAGAAATCTAAAAGAACAGCCTTCATCCTTGCCTCTGAACAATTAATGCAGAGCCAATGCTGAAAGAACAAACAAATAGCTATATGGAATATTGATCAATCTTATTTAAAAAAATTAACAACCAAATCATGACAGTAAGAGTACCAAATAGAGCCAACATGCATAAAGACATAAAAATGTGCATCTATACTCCACATTTCAGTCACGTAAGTCACAAAATACAGATGACTATCTGTAGCAATTTATTCTGATGAAAGCAATGAAAGGCTTTAATTAACTTCACAAAGAATACAAGACTATGAAATATGTGCTTCATCCTGCTGGGAAAGCACTAAACTGCCTGTGTGCCTGGATTTTATATCGTTTCATTAGAAAAGAAGTCTAGCAAAAGGTTTAAAATTATATTTAGATGAAATAAACATGTAAATTGAAGAGATTAAAACAAATACTTTCTAAAGCTGCTGAAGTCAAGCATTTACCTAAAAACCAACTAGACAGCTGTGGCCATGTATACAGCTCTAGAAGACTAGAAAATGTATTTCTATGCAAATTTCAGGGCTGAATTCATCTAATTTGAAAGTAAAAGCATCTCTTCATAAAGATGGATGTTTCAGATATAAACATTGTATGCTTATGTGGGAAAAAATGTCCTTTTGATACCACACTTGGTAGATATTCAAAATACAGATCACCATACAATCTGCCATATTTCCTCAGCCATATTATGGATATGGTGCAGAATTTTCCTTCCCTTTATCAGCTTTTTAAAGGTTCAGTTAAACATGGATTCAAAATTTCATACATATTATCTTGGTGGGTATTTTTGGGAGACTTAGTTTTGAAATTTGTCAAAATTCCTTTTGTATAAACAGCTGAAATATTCAGTGTGTGATGTGGGAACTGTGGCAGAATAGATATAAGAAGGCTAATAATATTTTATATAATATTTTCTGTATAAGGCCAGTATTTGATCCATCAGCTGGGAGAATTTTTTTCCATCAGAAAGACACTCAGCACTGAAACCTAAGGAGTAGTTTTTTAGCAAGCATATTTCCCTTGGTGGCAGATCACCATAAGCAATTGTGCCTCCCATCTGATGAGAAATCACATAATCCTGTCTGCCTGCATCCTCTATATTTTGTTATTTACATAAAATTAAAATGGAAGCAGTATTTGTTGGCCCCCTGCCTGATTGCACCCTCTCAATTCTACATCACATCATGTTTTTTTTGGTGAATATTTTCATGTGGTACATATCCCCTTAATGTGATTTCTGACCCTACCCCATATGCCCTGAACAAAACAGGTCTGGGCTGTGTTACAAGCTGGATCAGACATCCTGGTGAAATAAAAAACAAGCTAGAATTAGAGTGGTGGTATTGATGCCTCACTAATCACTTGATCCAAAGCTTATTGAAAGGACTGTAAACATTCCTTTCAGTTCATCTTAAGATGCTATTTTTTATCCTGAATCAGTACCATAACAGTTTTTCAACAGGAATATAAGGATTTCTCTGTTGTGAGAGGCACAGTTTTCAGGATAAGATCACAGTTACAAGCTTAAAAACCCTTTGTAAACTCAAGTGAATAGATTATTCTCTTTCACTGATTCATGCAAATGCAAAAATGTCACTGATTTTGGAGCTTAATATAGCATATTCTATTAAATTAGACTTACTTTTTGATCTAAACAAGGTATTTTAAAAAATAAAAGTATTTAACAATTTAAAATATCACACATCTGTAAGTGCATTGATTCATAAGTGCCTTTTTTGTTCTTCCTTAAAAGTGTCGGCATTTAGACAGTAACTTTCTGTTAGCAGGAAACAAAAAGACTCCACCACGAGATAGATTTATAACCTAAGACATCTTTAGATTGAAATATCTGACACTGTTATTTTCAGAAGTTTTTGTTCTGTCAACAGACTGTAGTGTTTAAAAGTTGTACACACATCCACAGACAGCACGTGCTACTGAAGGCAATGGGACTTGCACTCCTCCATTTTTTATTCACTTCTAGAAATAGCATCAGGAATTGTACAGCTTCTCTGAGTCCTTTGATGTGGTACCAATTTCATGTAAATTCACTATCACTCCTTTGTGAGCACAGAATTGCTTTCCAGCCCCATGAAGTGTAAGAAGGCAATGCTGACAATTAAAGACCCGAGCTCTGCCACTGAAGCCGGACTGAGTATGATAACCACTGTGCTCCATTTTCAAAGCTTCGTTTTGTCAGTGAGCATGTGGACAAACTTACAAGACAGGCCTTTTAACAGGCACTGTATTTTACAATGGTGGTGAAGCTACCTTGCCAGCTGGATGGCACATCTACATGGATCTGAACATTTTAATCAGCTGTATTTCCTGAGTGATAGAATCCGTGTTTGTGGGGCTTGTCTGATGCGCCTCCATATGCACCGTTCAGAGAATATTACCAGATAATCCCAGTTCTTCCTGAACAGGATTTATTGCCCTTGCTCTGCTTCACAGTTAATGCTTTAACAGCTGGTATTGTTTCAAAACATGTTTGCACTTGCCCTGTGTGGCCAGGCCGGGCTGAGCAGTGTTTGCTCTGAGTCGCACTGATGGAGTGAATCATCTTCTCAAGTGAGCTGTGCCTGGCCAGCAGCTAAGCAACCGCGGGTCCTCTCCCAGGTCTAACAAGGACTGATTACTTTTCCGGTGTCGTTTCCTTAGCAACCTAATTTGCACAGAGGAAGAGCTTAGAAAGGTACTGACCTTTCCACAGAGCTGGCCACTTATTCGAAATGGCACTAATTAAAACAACAGAACAAGAACTACTGAGCTAATGGAAGTGACCCACGGTGGTAAATAGGTCAGTGCCCTGGCGGCAGCTTTCCGCGGAGCAGGGTAATCTCATCATCCAGCCAGACACCCGGAGTCACAAGATCTGGTTGCTGCCTTGCCTCACTTTCTAACTTGCTCTTTGATCTGGGATGACTCACTGAAGCATTCATGCTGCAGGAGGGCTTCTGTTTTGAGTAGGCATTCTGAGTTATCCTAGGCCCAGTTCCTACACACTGATAGATCCTCTTAATTCCATCTGAAAATGTAAATTCCCAGCACTTTTGAACCTCTAAAGTCCTTCAAGTTGGGCATCCAAAAATCTGAACTGCATAAAACCAGAATGTTTATCTTTACTCTGGGAGAATGCACTGTGGTAACACCCTCTAAATCCATGGGAAAAGATACTACATGAATAACTATTACAAATTAAATTACTTTGTTCTTATTAGAGAGGCAGAAACTAAGGTATCCGTCCGAGTACTTAATGGAATTGGTAATGGAAGCCTGAAATGGACCTTTCTCAGTAGACAGATTCACAGTGTTTTCCAGACTCTTGCAAATTTTCCTGCAAAGGGTTTTTTCTTTTGCATAATTGTCCTGTACCTGTGAGGCAGTTTCACATTCTCTCCTCATCAAATTGCCTGAAACTGAGATTCTATGTCATTAAACTTTCACAGAAAGACCTGCTTTGCTGTTCTGTTTTCATAAAGCATAAAGAGATTGTTTATTAAAGGAGAAAAGGGATCATCAAGGTACCTGAGATCACTTTTAATGTTAGCTAAAAAATTAGTTTACTTAATGAGTTCATACACTCCAACTGCTTCAGCTGAAAAGCTTTATGCTGACAACTGCTCATGTGAGATGCACATATTTCAGGCACTAAAAAACCACAGATCTCCCAGGGCTTTTCTGTCTCTTTTAGTAGATGATCCTTAAGAGTTTGCAAGGCTATTTTCCATCTGTGAAAAATCTCTGGACACCTCAGCATTTGCTTGGGACTATTCTGTCCCAAGCACATCTGATTAATTCTTTGGACAAGTGCATGTCCAAGAACTGTCAATATCCATTGGATTTTCCCCAATGTAGCCAAAAGCAGAGTTTGACCTTTGATCAGCTATAGATGTATCCAGCATATGTCACATAAATGGCTAAAACTGCGACAAACAAGAGAAGTCCCTCCATAGTGGACTTACAGCTGGGTGTCAGCCTTGCAAATCTCCTGCTCCTCTCTAACTCCCTGCCTTGCATGCCAAGACATGGCATTTTCTTTCTGAGTCTTCCTGTTTGATGTGTTGTGACGGTGTGTCTGAAGCTGCCATGAGGAGTGCCATGTCAGGTGACAAATCCCAGGTCATGGCATCACTCGTAGAGGGATTACAGGCGAGATGGTCAGAGTGATTTGAAATTAAGGCAGCAGCATTATCACTTGGCAATCAGGTTAAAAGCAACTCCAAAAGTAAAACACAATTAAAGAGATGTGCTTTGAAGTAAACACAGCTCTGACCAAGTCTCCTTTATTACCCTTATTAAATCCCCTACCTCACAGGCTATTTCTCAGATTTATCCTTTTAATATTCTGCAGGCATTTCTTTTGCATTACTCCAGGTCTCTCAGAGCTGGGTGGTGCAGTCCTTTGCTAATCCTTTTCCATCCTGGAGCTGCTCCGTGCCCTGTGCACACATTTTATGTGTTTTCACAGCATGCCCTTTACAAGCATGATGGTTTGGGATTGAAGCAGCACAGAGCTGCCTTTCCTGCAGGAGTGGGATGGAGCTCAGTTTTAAATGTTCAGTGACACCTTCTTTACCCCACACCCACATAATCATCTCAAATCACAACTTATGGTCTCAGTGCTCAACTGTCAACAGAGAGACACTGAATTGAGAAAGTGGGGGGGTGGGGTTTATGGAGCTATTCAGTTCAGTAAGAGAAAATAAAAGCATTGCCCTCCTTTAGAAACACAAACCACTTGGTAGGATGCACACCTAGACTTTCAGGAACCAAGCAATACATTTGCCAAGTAATACACTATAAGAAGATGGAGATTTCCATCCAGCTGGGAAAGCATAGAAGAGACAGTGAAGGGAAATGGAAGAAGAGGCAATATATTTGCAAGAAATAAGTGCAAATTTAAATGGTAGATAGTGCCAAGCAAAGGAATGAACTGTGAAGTATTCCTATGGGTACTTGAACACATGATTTGATAGTCATGTAAGGTGGTGGGAAAAGCAATTAGAGATACTAAAACTACTGGATCTCTCCCAAAACATATCTGAGAAGATCTAGAACCCGTGGATATTGAAAATACTATGCCTTCACACATACTGTCACCCTCAGGTGATGCCCAGTTTCCTGTAGTGTGTAGTGGTCCTGGTTCTCAAGAACTGTGAGGTCAGATGTCACAGACTTTTCACATCACAGCCACCCATTTGCTTTATTATGCAGTGAGAGTCTGAATGGAGGAAAATAGGAGATAGGATCTAAAGAGTGGGGAAAAACTCCACATTCATGTGTTTGTGTAAATGCAGAAATAGCAGGGGACAGACATAGAGGAGGCTACAGGAAGAAAAGCTATAAAAGTGCAGTGGGGTCTGCAATCAATATACTTCCTAGATTCCAGTCTTGCCTTGGATCTTTGCACACTCTCTGTCCCCACGGCATCTCACCTCCATGCAAATTTGCATATACCTTATAAAATCACTGCTGCTCCTCAGTATTCACCCCACTCTCACCATCTGACGTGTCCCTGATTTCTACTTTTCAGATATAGTACAGTACACTGCCATCAGTGTGACCTTAGTTCATCAGATAAAAAATAAATAGCAGAGAAAAGAGCTGCCTGAAATTAAATAACTCCCACTGGCAGCTGTATGCATCATTCACATGATAAATACTGGGTATGGAAAATCACCAAAAGGAAAATTAAGATAGGGAAAAATTCGTTAAATAATTTAATGTTTATGAAGAAAATCTATAGTGGCAACAAAGAGACCTTGGGGAAAAAGAATTTTAAAAGAGAAAAAAAATGCATGATTATGCATGAATGGTTCCCTGTATGAAATACTATCAATGTCCTTCATCATCCAGGTCAAAAGGAAAATGAGGTTCAGATGACACTGTCCATATTCCTCTTGTAGCCTCTGGCACTGCTTTAGCCACATTTTCCCTCAGCCCTCTGAAATCACAGTCTGCATCAGGGAGCACCAGCTTATGGTCACAGCGAGGAGAGGAAAGATGATGCCAGTGTGGGCTGTGATCTGCACTTTGCCTCACACTCTTGGCTCACTGCCTGTTCTTGGCTAACTAAACAAATATCAGGATCAGATCTTTGGCCTGCAGCATCTGTGCTGATGAGAACTTCAGGCATTAGTCACATTATTCAAACAAGTTCTCCTCTCCCCAGAAAAGGCCAGATTGTGTCTCCTGTGCACTGGCCTACAATGGGGAAATCACAGTCACTTGTCATACAAAACATTCTTTGTGTGTTATAGATGGAGCTTTCTCTTAATATTTATCTGGTCTGTGATTGCCTTCATCAGAAGTGGAGCAGTGGAGGTACCAAGAACAAACGCGAGAGGCACAACAGCTATTTCATATTCCTTAGCATGGAGAGGCAGGGACATGACAAAAATCAACATAGGAGACTGTCTGCCTCTTCACCTGACTTTTTTATGCAGCTCAGTCAGCCTCAAAGACAATAATATAGTAAAACAATATCCCAACAGTTCTTTAGGAAAGGACCAAACTAAGGAGTGTTTGTATTCCTCAGCAATAGTTCCCAATGAACAATCCATCTATTGCTTGAGCGTCCTGCAGCTTGGTCTTCTTCCCTGTTGTCCATGAAGAACAAATTATATGGGGGTGGAAAAGGTAAACAGAGACATCTGTTCATGCCCATTTCTAACTAACACAATCTCCTACTCAGTCACGGGGGACAGTGCAGATCCTGACAGTGAGTCAGAGCCAAAGGGAGGAGGTGTGAGAGGTGCCTTTGGTTTGGTCTACAGAGGACCAGCTGTGACTCAAACACTGCACACTGATCAGCTGGAATGATTTCTCTATTTTCCTCTTAAATAAAGGGGGATTTGCTCCCCAACCAGCCTACTGTGTTCTACACTGTGGCTCCAGTAGTCTAAATGCTTTACTACAAGGAGGTAAAATGTGGGATCCCCTTCAGAGAGAGAAAAGCTGCAGAGTTCTTAATTTTCTTCCCAATCCTTTGCCCCTTTCTTTTCTCCAGTTGTGGAAGATACAGAAGCTCTTTAGAAACTGAAACAAAATTACCATCCTCAATTATAAGATGCAATAAAATATGCATTATATGCAGCATCATGATGAAGCTTCTACATATCTGTGAGACAGAAAAGTACTGATGGCAAAAGTTTGTGCTACATGTACTAGTCAATAAATAAGAACTCCACACAAGACTACAAGGTGCACATAACTAATCTGCATTTTTAGGGTAATAGTTTATTGGGTAATATATCATTTGGTTGGGGTGGCAATGGATAAATTTGCTACAAATCTACTCCTGTAAGCAGCACACAGCAGGAGGATATAATTAATCTCCTGTGTAAAAAGAATTCATATATACACACTGGTGCCTCTTAAGAATTTGTCTATCATCTCTGAAAGCTGTATTTTTTTATGGCCCCAAGCCTCTAATTGCAAATATTTCCTAGAATTGTTCTAAAAATCACTCATTATTTTGGTCTTATTAGTGGGGGATGATTTACAGATGTATCTGAACAAACTGGCAGAAACCGTTTGTTTCTGTTTCTAAGCTGACAACAATATTATTAAAATAAATCTATTACAAAACTATAATTTACTTTACACAATTACTATAAATTGAGCTTTTACCAAGATGGTAGGGGACTGATATGCTTTCATTTTCAAACTAGCTAGATAGCCTGGTATATGCAGGAAAAGTCACTTGTCATACAAAACATTCTTTGTGTGTTATAGATGGAGCTTTCTCTTAATATTTATCTGGTCTGTGATAGATGGCTTTGGTGGAAAAGCTATCAGAGTAAATCTCCACCATCACATTACTCAACAGACAGAAGGAAAATGCAGGAAAGTATGATATTACTCCCAAACTAATATTTAGACAGTCCAACTATCTGTGCAATGCATTCCTTGTTCTGCTCTGCTGAAATCAAAATGAGTTTTGCTATTGGCTCAAACAGTTCTTTTTCTCTTGAAGCACTCAGCACTGTGAAGGATATTGTTCTTTCAGTTGTGCATGGAGTACCACCTATTTATGCATCAATATCAGCTATTTATGCAATATAAATGTTATGAATGCCATGAATAATGAAATATTTTATGCTGAATCAGTCATAACTTATCTGAAAGCCTCTTGCTGCTTCCGCTAGTCACTCCATGGAAATGTTCCAACACGTCCATTCCCCTCTGTCACTGCACCCTTGCCAACAGCAACATCATTTCAGTAACTGTCCCCAGTCCTTCCCAAAACTCAGCCTGTTCAGGGATAGCAGCCTGTGCCTCTGGCAGGCTGGGGAAAGCAAAGGGAGTTCAGCTGTTTGGGCAGCATTTGCTGGATACTGCCAACAAACCCAAAGGTGGATAAGCCAATACCACAGTTGGATCTAATTCACAGGCCACCTGTGTTCCTGAGATCCTGTGTCATAATTTATTATCTTATGCTTTCTGTACTAACAATGTTTGTCCATTCTTTTAATTGCAAAGATTTAAAGATTTTTAATTGTAAAGATTTAAAGCAGCTTCAATCTTCAGAGGGCAGATGGTCTTTCTAGAAAGATTTCTGAAAGCCTTTGAACAGGCTAGAAACATATAATGAGGCTTTCACTCCTCAGAAGAATTTGCTCCCTGTAACATCACTCATAGCTAAGAAAGTAAAGAGTGATAGAAGATGGTGGCATTTTGCCACAGCAGGATAATTATCAAATAAGGTGCACATCAGCTGAACACCCATCTTCTATCAGTTTGTTACAGTCTCTCTTTAATGCTTCCAGAGCTATACTTTCTGAACACATACTAAAAGGTAGGCATTACTTTTTCTCCTGATTCATATATATGAATATGTTGGTTTGGGCAAAAAATATTCTGTTACAGATAACATTTAGCATATAGAAAGCTTTTAAATATGTATTACATCATACTGAATATATGTATTAAAAAATAAACTTATTCCTCGTGTTTCCATGTATGTGCATCTGTGTTTTTCCTGCACCACACTGCAGCTAGACCCTTTGTAACTTACAGCTAAACCTAATAACATCAGTCACTGCTGCAGAAAAATACTTTCCCCCAGAGTAAGATACAATGATGATGACATAATGCTGTGGTTTCCAAATCCCAAGCCAGCTGTTACTGGTATATGCATTCAAATTCACTGTCTCTGCACCCTTGTGACAGGCAAAAAAGCTGCACCTTGTGACTTGATTCAGTAAATGATTTATTATTTTGAATGTATTATTCAGAGGCATAGCTTACGCATGGCTTCAGTCACAGAGTGGGGAAAATTAATTTAAGCAGTTTCCTACTGTAATAAAATGGAGAGAGGATGTAATCCATCTGCACAGACCCAGTAGGTATTTTCCACCAACTAGCACAGAATCTGCTCGTGGATTTTCGACTGAGGAAACATCAAAAAGCTGCCAATTTTTACACTGATTCTTCTCTCTGACAGATATTCATACTAATTCCTTTATCTGCTATAAATAAGCACAGCTGTCTATCAATCCCCTTATCCAAACTGCACCAAGATTCACAGTACCTATCCAACTATTACTGACTATAGAACTTTTAGTTGAGGAAGAGTGTCAATAAAACTGCTGCCATGCTTAGGTATAGTGCAAGAAGCTAACATGCTCCTGTGGATGCTCTTCTTCAGTATTTGAGAGTATTAGCTTAATAGATGAAGGTCAGCTTTAAAGCAATTTCTCAACAGCAAGTCTAAAAATAGAATACCACAGAAGCAACTTAAGAATCTATGAGAAAGCTTTTTCCACTAGAGTAAGTTGCTTTGATGGAGCACAAAATCCATCTCTGCATAAATCACTCATTTGCAAGGCAGAGTCTGGATACATCAATTGATGGTTTTACTTTAAATCCAGACTAAATCAGACCTCTGAAACTCTTAACCTAATCCTTGCCTTCTGTACTATGTCATCATGACCAATTTGTTTCCAGGGTTACAGTATCTATTTGCTCAAAGGAAAGGTAATGTGAACAACTGCCTTGAACTTCAGCAGGAAAAAAACATCTCTATTATAATTCCATTATCTGCATGGTCTTGCATCAGGGATGAATTTAGCCTATTAAGTTTTGGCAATATCTGATCAAGCCATAGTATCTTCAGTTCTAGAATGACACTGAATCCACTGTGCTTAAAATCAACCATTTCTTTATGTGCATCTTTCTTTAAATGTACTGGCAGACAGAGAAATAAAGAGCTGAACTGGGGCATAAGTTGTCCAAATACTCCAAAATTCAAGATTTCTTACAGCAAATAAAGGGATATTCTTGGTCAGATATATCATGAATTCTTTAGAGAGGAGGTGCAATCATGCACTGAATGTGAGTCATGATTCACTGGATCTTTTGTAGCCAAGTAATTGATAATCAATCTGTACAGTTACAGTTGCATCAATCAATCATGTATCTGCAATGTAGAAAGATCATTGCCAGTCCTCTCTCTGTGACAGGCTGATTTATGAAGCTGAGAAATTGCCCTGATGCAAACAAAAACTTTTCAGCCTAATCCAGCTCAGGAATACTTGAGAGAAATGAAAGGGTTGTGCAGAGTTTGTACAGATGAGCCCTTCTTCTGTAGGTCAGCTTGTTTAACAAGACAGGCTGCCAACACTGAATGGAAGAGAGTTTGTCAAAGCCAGGACAGGTGTTTGGAGACACAAACCAGGCCATTCCAAACTCCCTCTTCAGGAAATGCTAACGATTTTACAAAACCTACATAGCCACAGACTCTAAAATGGATCCAGGAAAGAGTGCTTCAAAATCCACTCCTGTGCCAAGATGTAACATTCTTTCATAGATGGAAGGAGTTTTACTTGGGAGACAACCTTAGCATTAGGTCCCATCTATTCCAGCTCAGTGATCACCTACAGTGACAGATTAAAGGAGTTGAAGTGCTGGATTATTTTTGGGAAATGCACTTTAATGGAACCGAGAAAACCCTAATATTCCCCTGACATAAAGTCATTGAAATCAATTGTTCTTCACAGATGTGAAAGTGTAATAATACTCTAAATGCATATCTAATAAATTACCTTTCCTTCATTACATGGAAATATTAAAGCAGTATGGAACTAAACATTGCTATAGGGAATGATCAAGCATTTAGAAATGCAGCTTCAGCATTTTCAATGAACAAATCTGAAACAGGTTCATAAGAGCAAGGAAGATGAGAAGATAATTATCACTGTTGGTAGGGGAAGAACACAGCATTAATAACACTTGTATAAAGTATGTACTCTCACCAAGATAGGAAACTCCTTCTTCTGGTGTGATTGTTCCATATTTAACCATCATCTTCACAAAATCAATCAGGGTTTTCATGATAGTTATCAAGGTCTCTTTCTCTTTTGTCTCTGTCTCTGTGTGAGTGGATGAAGCAAAACTAGTCAGACTTCTGGCAACTTGGAAAAACTGTTCTGCAAACTGCACAAACTTCACACATAAAAATGACCTACTCATTAAAAGAGAAAATGCTGTGCTGGATTAGCAAGGAGAACTTACATATATGTTTCTTTTTAAACTGTTCCTGCAAAGTACAGCTGAATATACTTTAAAACATCAGGGGTTGGTTCTTCTTTAGAGATGTTTGTCTTGAAGGGTTGTGCCATGGAAGGCCAATGGTATTAATTCCATTTTACAGCTAAGAACACTAAGCTCACAAACATGGAGCAATCTGACAGTTCAAACTGATGGGTGGAGGGCAGGAATAGGTAGAGTTTTCTACACTCTCTGTCATTTTTCTTTTATTTGTTTGTGAACTATTTAGTAGATCAGTCTGGCTCTGTATGGAAAATAGATCCTTTCTCCTAGAAGATCCATGTGTTCAATGACAAAAATATAAAGTGTCCCAAATGAAATTGTTACTGTGCACAAGTCCATGACTCACATATTGGGACAATAGAACATTACATGGCTGGGAGGATCATGATTTCAGAATAGGATACAAAAAATTATTTTTTATAAAAGTAAATTATTTTTGCCCATACTTACCTGCTTCTTAGCTTTTATTTTCCCACTGTGTTTACTTGCTGAGCAATATTACTGCTATTTCTGCATTAGCAGTGTGAAACTCCCCCATGACAGTCACACAAGCTCTCCCACTCCCCGGGCTGTCACTGAAGGACCCAACAGAGCCAGGGGCACCGTCAGTCAGGGACAATCAGAGACATACTCCCAACCTTGGCAGAGGGCCAGCCACTCTGGAGAGCTGCTGAACAGGCTTTTTAATGCTGCCTGCAGCTTAACACACAGCTGTAGGATGCAACTGAATCCCTCTCCTCCAGCTTGATACAACCTGACAGGTGAACACATAAAGCAGGAGATGTGCAGCCAGTGGACCTGGTTCGTTTGCTTGATAACCTGTTAAACCCAACATGCCTTCCTGCATTGTGAGTAGAATAAGGAGAAGAACTAGCATGCAAAATTGCCATGGGAAAATTGAAAAGAACAGAAAGAAGAATATAAAGTTTGTAGATTGGACTTGAGCAAAATATGCCCTCAGGTTTTTCATTTTAGCTCTCCACTCAGGTGCTGATGGGAACAATTTGAAGCTATATTAAGGCTCCTGCAGGACAAGGGATCTATAAAATACCACCCTCCCCCCCATCCCTCCAGAAGTTAGAGAGAGTGTGTGTGGCTGCAGAGTGGGTGTGTGTAGAGGGTGCTGACACAGGGCTGTGGCAAGGAGCCACAATCTTGCCTGCAATAACAGGAAGGCAGCGATGTCCAGCACCGGAATAGGAAGAGACATGCAGGGCTTTCACTGCAATAAACAGCAAATCTGTGGTTTGTGGAAAGGCTGGGAGGCTCAGACTCATTTACTGGTACCATCACTGTGAGGATTCTACTGTGGCTTACTCGTATCTCTGTTGGCTTAGAAGACATGGATGTTACTGGAAAGATCTCTGGAGAAAATAATTTGCCAGTTTTTCATCATGTCCTTATGGGAATGAAAAGAGTTCAGGGCTCCTGAATCACAGCACAAGATGGGAAGGGCTGTCTAGATCACACTCTTTGCAGTTCTGAGTGCTGCTCCTCCCAGTGTTTTGCCATCAAAATCACTAATCAAATTAGTTTCTGCTGTATTTCTTACAGAACATTTTCAAAACACATGGTCTCTTGCAACTAGGAAAGTTGTGGGGAAGAGAAAGGAGCAGAAGAAAACAGAGAATCTTAATTTTAAATTTTTTTCCCTAAATATTTCTGTAAACACATGACAAGCTCAC
Source organism: Notiomystis cincta (assembly GCA_013398075.1). Lineage (NCBI taxonomy): Eukaryota > Metazoa > Chordata > Aves > Passeriformes > Notiomystidae > Notiomystis > Notiomystis cincta. The sequence goes on from VZRX01006200.1 coordinate 97,777, forward strand.
CTGAGTTAAGACTTTTTAATAATGCGTAAAAATTTGGAAAATATTGGAGGTCTTCGAAATTGTCTTCAGAAGGCAGCTCATTTCTTCTTTCCAACACATTAGATGATGACCACGTGTTATCCAGTGTATCATCAACTTCTCCATTACTGAAACTATCCTGATCATCAGATTTGCTTGGTGTCTCCACATAAGACATAATTAAAAAAAAAAATCTGTAAGCACATTGCTTTTGGTGATAGAGCTAATAGAGCAAAAATTTCTGTCACAGTCCAACAGTGTCCTAATTGTAAGGTGAAGACTATATTATTTTCTCAAACTTATTTCAATTGACATCTGGCTTAAACTTTAAAGTAACTCATGATTCTTTTTTCTATCAGACAAGATTTCTTTAAGAACACCTTTTGTTTCTAGATTGAACTGCCTATTCCCTAAAGAAGCAGTACCAGTCCCCTTTGGCAAGCAAGACAAAATGATTAGCTAAGAAATTACCATTCTTTCCTGTTGCTTTTCTTTTGTATCACTTTGTGCTCTGCTGGCAGGGTAATCAAAATCAGACTCCTTCTCACGATCCTTTGCTTCATTTGCAATTAGCTGTTGTAAAACCTCTGCCACTTCATCTTCCAGGGTATAGGCCTGACTCTCTGTGATCTGTTAAAATATTTGTGCAGAGTACTTATAGGATGCTGTGCTTTTTCTAGATCAAACATTAATATGAAACCTGATATCAATATGAAAATAGATTGCTGTAAATATGTTTGCTTCAAAGCTGAGCACAGCCAAATTAGGTGCAATAGCTGTGTGTGTGCATACATGTATCCATACAGACATGTAAACATCTGCATTTATACACTCTGATATAGACACATAGACAAACACATCAAAATGTGTGTATAAACACCACTCATTGACACATACAGCCTCCAAACCAAACCTCTTTAGGCTTTAACACACTGGAGAGCAGCTTGAAAGATGGAGTGTGGCACCTCCCTGTGTGTGTGTGTCCATGTGTGTGTATGTAGAAATACATATGCTCTGCAACACACCTTTGGACAATTGAATAATTACAACAGAATACAGTAATGCAGAAAGGGAAAAAAGCAAATAGCTTTCTATGGTATCATCAAATTCTTTTCTCTTTGCTTCATAACAGCTCACTTGAACAAGAACTCTCCCATGCAGCTGTTCCACAGCTCCCTCTGTAATTAGTGGGGGGCAAAATCCAACTGCAAAATCCAGTGTTCAAAAGATAGGGTTAATATTTTAAAATATAAGGACCCCAAATAGCAATGGCTAAAGCCATTGAGACATCCAGAGGTCAGAGACAAATCCAGTCTTCCTAAAAATCAGTAATGTAATATAGCCTCTACAGGGCAGCAACATTATGTGTTTGCTGATTACACTAATTAGCACTAGGTAGATAGGAATTAACTCAGAGCTTTCCCCCTTAAGTATAGAAAAGAAATTAATAATAGAAAAGCACTCAGTGAAAATTCAGAAGAGGAATTAAAGGAAAAATGAGGGCAGACATGGGAGGAGTACAATCAGTGAATGTTTTTCTAACATCAGAAACATTCTGCAGTTTGGCCTATTTTGTTGCGAAGACATCACAAGAACAACAATGTTATTGCAGAGCTTAACCAGCAAGCCCAAATAGTTCTAGAAATTTGCTTAGAGCCTGAGTCCCATTCACTTCAGACAAAATGTGTCCAAATTGTTTTTTGAAAGAGCATTAGACCAATCCATAAAACAGTTAAATGATGATTACCAAGATACTTACTAGTCCCAGACTGAGAAGTTTTGAAACAATCTTGTCAAACACTCCTCTGTCATTTTCCTCATAAATTCTTGCAGCAATTTTTTGAACAATGTCTTCAGCAGTCAAAGGAGTGCCATCCAATTGATGGAGGCCATCTGGATCATCTGAAAGGATTACAGTTTAACTGTGTGCTGACTGTCCTAACTCGTTTGGATTAAACATCTCGTAAAAAATATCTGCCTGCATCTTTCTCTCTTCAGAACAAAACTGCATTTTTGGACACATTAGGAACATTCTTTGATACACACTTTGCAAGCCATGAAATTAGTCACAGGGACAAGTTCTTTGTGTGCATTTTCCTCATCTGAAAAATGTCTTTCTGGCTGGCTCTTCTGTAAGAGCAGAGATGAGCATTAGGAGCTTACTCTCCTGTTCATAGAAAAAACTGGCAGAATGAGAGAGCACTGCTCCCATATCCACTTATTTGTGTCTTCCTGGTGTCTGCTTCCATTGTATGGCCACTTAGACCAAAACAGCTCTTGACAAATGGCACACAATCTCATCTGAATTTCAGCAAATTAACTTTTAATTATGTAATTGTTACCTATGGCAAATAACATCATCATGACAATGGGGAAGGGAAAATGATGAGTGAGCTTTGGTCTGTGATCAGCAAACTTTGATATAATTAAAAATATCCTGAGCTAAATGCTGCTTACAATTCTCAGAGGACTCACTTAAACTACAAGGCAATTAACTACTCCTGTAGCAAAGGCAAGTATTCTTTGGCGTAATTTCTTCTAGGATTCTAATTATGAGAATTATCTAAAACTGCACATAATATTTGGAATAAATACATGTGATTTAGCTGCATATAGAAGTGTTTCTTTGTCACAAACCAGAGTCACAAACCAGTTAAAAATATGTCCCATTTTCCTTCCATCAAATCTCAATTGCTATAAAACATTAGACATTATACAATTAGACTTTCCTCCACGGAACACTTTTAAAATCAAGAGCAATTCTTTTGTACAGTGTTTCAAAACCTGACTCTAATACAACAAGCTTCCACAACTGGAAATAATTGAAACTGCACTCCAGTAACAAATAGAGCTCCTGTTTAATGGTGAATACAATATTCATGAAGGCAATCAGTTTGCAAGAGAAATCTAACCTAGAAGTCACTGAAAGATGATTATGGAATACCTTGGAATTTATAATCCAGCCCGCTTTTAGTGGAGTCATAGTCATCCACAAGCCTGCGGTTCTTGGTGGAGTCTGCATCATCAATGGCCAGTTGCTGTTCATACAAAGAGCTTCTAATTGACTCCCTCTCCTTTTCATTCCTCTCTCTTTCTGCTACTGATTTTAGCAGGTTCAGGTCATCCACAAAGGAATAATTCCTGAACTCTGGCTTATTTTCTGGAAAATATATCAATGCATACATAACATAAAATCTTATACCTCTTTGAATACCATTATGAATATTGCTATAAAACCAGGAAAGATATTTTACCTGTGGGAGCTATTTTCCTATTCTTGTCTGCCTCAGCTTCAGCAATCTAATATACAAAAATAAAGCAAACAAAACAGCAGACAGGCAGAAAGAATAAAATGTATGATCTTGCAATTTATCCATATCAGCAGAAGGCTTAATGCCTGATTTTCACTCTTAGTAAGAACTTTGCCTGAATAAGTAGAACAGGAATAAGAACTGGACACTTTTGTCAGTACCACCCATCCTCTGATCAGAATCAGACATTATGAGAAGCTGTGATAGACTTTCCATTTTAAGATAAATGCCAGTTACATTTTTCTTCTTCATTCCAAGCTCATACTATATTCCCATAGGATGTCAATAGAAAAGAGTGGCATATCTGTGAGCTCTTGGAGCTAACAAACTGCTTTTAGAATGCTGGACAGTAAAACTCTACATGCCAGTTCTTAAAAATTATTGAAACCCTATTTTGTATTTAACCCCGTCAATAATCACTTTACTGACAAATCTTTTTTTAAACTCATTTGTTAGCCATTAGAATATTCATGGATCCAGTACCTCAAAACCTAACAACATTTATAGGAATTCCATAACAGAAAACCCATTGTAAATATTTTTTATTTCACTCACCTGTTCCTCCAAAGGTCTCTCTACACTTAATTGTCTGTTGTGTATAGCTTTATCTAGAATAAACACACACACACACACATATATATGCTCAGTTATATGATGCATGCAACTACAAAGAGATAGCACATTTTTTCTTAATTTATAGTTTTTTCTCCCATAAAACATGGTGTCTTAAATAGGATGCCAGCTGCTAGTTCTTGAAAAAAAAAAACAAAAACAGTGTTCCTAGAAGAATGAGAACACAACAAAAAAAGGCAAACCTTTAAACAAAGCATGATTGGGGCAGAGGGAGAGGTTCTGCAGAAGACAGAAATACAGATGTAGACTTAGTAACCTCCTTCTGATCAGAAAACTCACAAATCGGGGAAAAAAGTGCTGGGAGAGATTGACTAAAATAGCAATAATCGGATTGGCACAACCAAGAGATTAAAAATCTCTTCCATCCAGAATACCCCGGGAGATAGAGAGCAAGAAAGACTAGTGCAGACACTGCTGTAGAATGGATGAAAGCATTTCTTGGAAAAGATCGAAAAAATTCAGAGCTTTTTATTCTACCAGCACCTATCCCTTCACTTTAATATTAGACTGCAACTTAGTGATCGGCGTCTTGCACCAGGAATATTGTTGCTTTAGGATCTCATTGCTTTTAGCCAAGTGGAAGGAAAGTTTTTACCATTTACGTCTACCCTGCAGAACTTTCCCCATCCGCAGCGAACGGCGAGAAGGCTCCGGGCGGGCGCTTACCTGTGCCCGCGGGTTTGGGGAAGCCGTGCCCCCCGCTCGCCAGCAGCGCCAGCACCTGCAGCGCGACCGCCAGCCCGAGGAACATCGTGCGGCCGCGCAGCCCCGCGCCGGGGCCTGCCAGGCACCGCCGCCCGCGGGAACCGCCCGGCC